>JAAVTS010000711.1:35315-62760 GCA_022845575.1 Baylisascaris ailuri | reverse complement strand
TATATATATATATATATATATATATATATATATATCCTTTACCTCCTATAACCTCCTTGCTCCATGCTGTATGGTGATCTCCTGTCTTAACCTTCTACTGAGTCCGTCAACTCCGAAACGAGCCAGAGACAGTCATTAGGTCTTTTAATGAGACTAAAAGTTCGTTCTCGTATTTATTAGTATTTCTTAAACCTGCTGGTCATCGGCAATATAGCACTTTCTGCAAACTCATCTAGCCCATTGATTTCACATATTTTTTTAATGTTTCATCATTGAAAAATTGCATTAAACTCTCTAAAGCGTGTCAGCGATGATGTTTTATGTGCATATATATCCGTAGCCATCTATCGTTTTGTCGTGATAGTCAATTACCGAATGAAATAAAACGATAGCGATGAAATTCCTGGGTATAATCAACGCTACAGGGTCACCAGCAATGTCATTATAATTCATCATGCTCTGCATGATTACTGACGCCGAAAGGAGACACAAAATGTGCAAATCGCATGTGATCGAAACCGGTCGGAAACACCCTATAAAGTTGAGGATTCATAAAACCGGCTAATTTTTTTTTGTTGTTTTTACGTGTTTTTTTTTGTTTAGCAATATTCACTTATTGCACAGGATGTGTAGTCCACACATTTCATTTCGAGACCTGTTGTGCCGACTATAACGAAATCTAAAGCATGAGGTCAGATCTCAATTAATGCCACAGTTCTAAACATCATTGCCCTTCTCTTGACTTCACTGTTTTTGGTCCCTCAAGTCTTTCTTCAAGCCGGAGAAGTTCCGATCTTGCTAGAGGGAAAGTTTCTTTGGAAGACAATTGTTCCATATATTGAGCGGATATTTGGAATGAGAACTTGTTTTTACATTGAATCTAACATAAGTAATATCAAAAACATGTCCAGTTCCTAAACTTTGCAAGAATTTCATGGCATCGAAAACTATTTTGGAGCAAGAGCAACTTGTTGTTTTTGTCACAAAGAAACTCGCTATTAGGAGTCAAACTAGAATGCAAGTCAAATTAGAATGTTATCTTCTCGCTTTCCAGGTTACAAGGCATAACGTTTTTCATACATAGCAAAGAAGTGGAAATCTAGCAGATTTAGCTGAAGTGGTGCAATGATCGTGAAGCGTAGTGTCATGAAGCATTGCCATTTTTGCAACGACTCTAAAAACTTCTGAGCCTTTTAACTCCTGCCTATAGCGATGCACATGAAACCGAGCTCAGGAGACCAATCAAAAAAGAATTTCGTTTTCCGGGTCCAGCAGCATTTTCAGATCCTCTAAAGGCGCTCTCTTCTTTTGTCTTTGAGTTATGAACCCTGTAAAGAACCTACCTTTCTACGTCTCCAAGGCAGATTGGCACAGTGGGCTGAAATGCAAAGGCGTATGTCATGCTAGCATCTATCGACATTACTGAGGCTTGTATTCCACAGGTACTTCCTGCCAAATGGAAGAGCTTGCAGGTTATGTTCGAAAATATGTGCCAAAGAAGGATTCACGTGACTTATTTATTTATTTATTTATTTATTTATTTAAATTTATTATTTATTTATTTAAATCTGCCACATAACTAATGTGCAAAAGAAATGCGCACAGTTCGAAATCGAAGCTGACTGCTGATGATATCATATAAGGCAGTGAGAATAGGATGCTGTATTACTTCCGTTGGTTCGGAAGTGTTTGAATTACTTTCAAACTTGAAAGACGAAGGTGCTTGAGCAATAGGATCAGCGTAGGATGCTGCTCAGAAACTAGACCACTGAGAAGTATTTGATGTCGCCGTTGCGGATTCGGCAAGAAAACGTTCTTTTAATTCACAAATTTCGAATGGCATTTATTCAGCTGCCAGGAAATTTCACAAGTAAGTGTTCTCGAGCATGAGAATAACGACTAGGACGTTTCCTGTATACGAAATCAAAATGGGGGGAAGCTATTCGTTTTGTCTAAAAGTGCTTAGATCGGGATAAGCTCACTATGAAGAGATGGTATCGCGCATGCTGACGTGCTTTGCAGGAAGGAAGCTCTTTCGGGACGATCGAGTGGTTTTTGACTTTAGTACAAAGCATTCATCCCTCACAAGTGTTCTAATCGCCAATAAACTTCCCAATTGCAGGTTTCCGAAAAGTCAGATGTCTTTTTTTGAAAGATAGGATCAATTCGAGTCAGATTCTAACTAAACTGTTGTTGTACAGTTAATCGATTTCGAATATAATCATGCTGTTGTTATATAACTTAATTTTTTGTGTTAATAATGGCATGAAAGCTGTTTATACTTTCTCATTGATGACCGAAATTTCCTCTTGTGATGAGAGCAGCAACAAACGGTTATGACGGCGACAACAACAGTTATGAAGGCGACAACAATTACCCAACGCAGAAGTCGTTTCCATTGAGCTTTCTGCTCTCAAAGTGCAGTTAGAGTGTAACGTTTATTGCATACCTTGAGAAGCCGGTACATAATAACAATTTAGTTACGTCTCTGATGCATTATCCACATATCTGTGGTATAAAACCCATAACAGGGGGAGGGAGGAGGAGGGGTCGTCAGGAGTATTTTTTTAATATGACGCGCAGGATTTATCCTTTCAATGTTTCATCGTATGTTTCCGACACTTTCTCATGGTTGCTCGACGTCCAATTGCATTCCTTTCCTGAAAATCTGACGTCTGCAGCCCACCATCACTTAGGTTATGGGTTCGAGCAAAGGGAAGCGTAGGAGGAGGGAGGGGTTGAGGAAGCGGCGAGTGGGGTACTTGCCGTACACGATGGCAACAGAGCGCAATGTTTGAGCACCGGCAATCGGCTTTGATGATGCAGATAGCAATTGCGAAAAGGCACAGAAACAACTCATATTAATGGCATTAACGAATTCACCCAACAATTTCACTGTGTTATTTCGATCTGCTTTCAGAGTTTTTTTTTTTTTTTTTTTTTTTTTTTACTCTCAATGAGAGAAATTCTAAGTGAGCAGAAGAAAGAAGGTTGAAGGTTACGATTAAATCGAGCAAAATTCTTCATGTCCTTTAATACTAATGAATTTTTAGTGCATTTGACAGACATGAAAAGGTGAGCAGTAAGTTCATCGCTAATAAAAAATTCGAGAACTTATAGAGAAGAGAAGTTGAAATATTTTCAATTCGCTTTTTTTCAAATCTAAAATATTTGACTTTTGACATGCTCATTGTAATTTTCAATTTCATCGGCCTATTTACCACACTTTTTTTTGCCCATAAAATTACGACTGAACGACAGAAACGATGCAAAGCGTTAAAATATCTCTCCGACTTACCTGCTTAAATACAAGTCACTTTTATAAACAGCCAAAGTTCACATGTCTATAACTGCAAACTTAGCCTAGACGACTTGAATGGGTTGGAAAAGCAGCGTACCTCATCACTGAAATATTTCACAATAAACATTATGTAATTACGGAGCATTGGCAACGAGTGAGACTCTTCAAGAATTCACAAATCAAATCAAGCTAGAGAGTTGTAGGGCCAGATCAGCGCTGATGATTCACTATGGAAAACACTTTTTCCTTCTTTTTTTCTTCTGACAATCAATGCCAGTCATAACCAAATTCTACTTAAGCGATCGTGGGCATTCCATATTGTTAACGTGGAGAATTTTGCAAGTTTTCCACCAGGAAATATTACTATGTGCTAAAGAATGGCTGCAGTATGGCGGTCATTGTAATTAAGTTCTAGTGATATCGCGCCAGAGTTCAAACTTCCTTGAAGCGTTTGAATAAAACCTGTTGGGATTTTAGCGGACACAGATTGCGGCCATCTGGAACCAGTGCTGATGGTCACCTGACCGCAAATCTCGACTGGTCGGTACTTGTTTTCGTGCAGCGTCTAGTCTTGAATAAGAGGCATATCGTTAGAGCGCTCTGGGGTGACGCCCAAACAGTGTCACACACTTTTTAATAAGACATATATGCTCACTCTAAACGTTTTGTGCCACTAAATAAGGGGTTTCATATTTTGTTTAAATACAACTGGGAAATTAATTGGCTGGTGACCGTCGCCTAATTGAGTCTAGTCACTGCAGCAGTGGTAACGAGCGGAAAATGTGTAAATTACCCGTTGGAAGACGTTTGAATGGAATTACATAGGCTTGTCGGAAAGTTTTCAGGAAAATCGCCATGAAAAAAAAAAGCGCAAAAATGAAATACCAGCATCTACGATTCAAGAGAAATCATCATGACAAGACCGCAATGCGTTTTTTTCAGCGATCATCCGTTGCGCGTTTGCATTCGTAATATTTCACTTTCGCAATTATTGCAAGGCAATCTCCCAAATATTTATTTGCTATAACATCAAAATTTACTGCGATCTCCGATCGAAAGGAAGCTATATCAGCGTCAAAATTTTGTTGAGTGTTGAAACACTCATACGCATATAAATAAGCTGAAATGGGCTGCTACAAAATCCGATAGATAAGTGAATCATATGCATCAGTCACGTTGACCAAATATGTTGGCGCTTGAAAGTGGAAGCATCGCAAACGAGCGAGTGTTGGCTAGTAAAAAAACTTTCCATCGCTGAAGAACTGCTTCCCGTTGCACTCATCGGGAACATTTTCAAAAGATTTCGTGAGTTAGGCGAATAGGGCGAGCCATATAAACTTTGGGCATGTTTCATCGGAAGTGAGTGTATCGCAACAGCATCATTTAGGTGTTTTTGATCATGTTCTCTAAAAGTATCCGCAAAGTTTACTGAAATGTTAAAGGTAGCACTCAAATTCGTTATATAGTATAACATACGCATGCTTCTTTGAATGACAACGGTCACCTACGAGTAACGTGGGTGAGGGTTGACGCAGTTTATACCCAAAGATGGAATGCTTATGAGCACTGTTGAAAATATCAACTGCAATACAACAATGTAAATGATCTCAAAAATCAGTATTACGAATATGAAGTTAGATTCATTAGATTCATATCGCATTAGAACACGTTTAACTTTGTTTCCTATTTTATTTTATTTCATTAAAACAGAGGTGCCATCACACTTGCAACAAGGTCTAATCTACTGCATTTCTTACCACATTACACAACACCAATTTATTGCACTGACGTTTACTCGCAGTTTTTTGCTTATCTTCAACGAACTAACGAGTATATTTTATAACATCGTCGGAAACAGAAAGAGGACTGTCACATTTCGTTTTTGAGGACGAAGTGGATTTATCCGTTCTACAATAAGTGTCACATCGCAACTTCCCCGTAACGAGAAAATGAAGAGAACACTGGATGTACTAATATCAACTATTGAATGAATTTGTTGTGCATACATAATCAAAGGCAAACAACATAATAGTGAGAAAAAAGCATAGTTCATTTAAAATTTTATTAGTAAAACAATGCTTTTACATATTCCCTTAGATCCGGCGAGGTGCTTAAATGGTAGGGTTGTGACACTGCGGTAGAGGTGGCGCGGAATATGGTTTTTCCACAGCGAAAGACGCGTCATCCTTTCGGACCTCTGTGCCCCCAAATCCTCACCATTTCCTTTCCTTTTTTTTTTTTTTTTGCTGCAACGGTTCATGCAGAAATGAATGCCTGATGAGACAATATTAAATGCAAAATTTTTCAGATATGAAGCATTATTTGGTTTAAAACGATAATGCCAAATAAACAAGAAATGTAACGTTTAGTGACGCCCTTGATAGCGTTGGCATAAATGATATATATATTTACTCTGGTCATCAGACTGCTCTCCCAAGAAAAAGAACATGCAAATATTTTACAACGTTTTCTAAGTAGAAAACCCGAGCATTCTATTCACAAAAAAAAAATCTCATGTTCAAAAAGATCGCTTCACTCAGTGGAAATTTTCAACTTCTCCTTTAATTCTGGAGCGACAGAATACGTTCTAATCAGAGCAATTCTTCTAATAACAAACGTTTAGCTTTCCTGTGACAAAATAAGTGGAAAAACTCCTCTATGAGCTCACGGTGGATTTTCCAAGAAGAAATTTCATGAGGTTTTTGTGAGGTGATTATGGTTCTATTCGTAAGATTTTGCTCGTAATTAATGGGAACAAGGGAGATTTTCTTGAATCGATTAACTTAAAATGAAAAGCTGATCATGGGGAAGAAATCCGATGCAGGACCAGTAAATTTCTAATCGAATTCTTTTGCTACATTTTTAGCATAAACTTTTGGCTGGCTTATCGGATCATTATATTGTCATTTAAGCTCCTCTTATGTTGAGGAAATTTTGCTCCTAATTCTCGGTGTTTTTCATTGCTACTGTTGGTTAAAAATGAATGTTTTCCTCAAGGATAGACCGTAGAAAAGAAAAGTCTAGAGATAGGTAAGCACTGCGTAGCATTTCCATGTAACTTCCTTCAGAAATTATAAATTACAAAAGTTTTGAATGATATACCACCTCGTAAACTATTCATTCGGTTACATAATTAGCTTTTTCGCTACATTTCTTACCATAATTCAGTACGGACTATCGAAGTGAACCACTCCACTAGCTCACGATTGAGACAATAAGTGAGGGGTGCACTTGATAGATCTTTTGTTCCTTTAAAGTATTATGATCGTAATTCACAATACCCCCTCCCCCCTTCCTCCCTCCCTCCATCCCCACCCCTTAGCCCTCCTCACTAAGAAGTGCGTTATTTGAAGCTACGCATGCGGATGCAGAGAACTAGTCTTTATGTTTGTTCGAATAAGCAGCCAGAAACGTGATTTCATATTTCTTTGATATACTATTGTCCTCATCTGTCATACTACGTTAAGTTTGCATGTAAACCGCAAAAGCGTTAGGTGTGAGTGATGCCAATGAGAGATCCGGCTTTGAGGATTGATAGAGATGATTATAAGTGAACATTGAATCCCGCTTAATAAAACAAAGATTGTGCAGGAATATGAGAATACCGGTCCCAACATGATCACACTCAGCACACATTCGCCATAAAATTCAAGGTCGACGCTGTATCGCACGTCAAGCAACGTTGCACTCTGCGTTTTTCAGGGACGACCTTTATTGTTCGACTGTTAGAGCATCAACCTCTGGAGGTTGAATACAACGGAATGGCCCGACAATTCCACTTCTTAAACCACTTTAGCCAAAGGATTCTGCGAAATGCAATCTCCGAGTTATCTACCTTTCGTGAAGGTAGAAGTCGGCAAATCCGACCATGATTCTCGCTCGAGAGGTGCCACCGAGAGCTTGCAGGCATCCTCGACAGTTAGCAAGTCGAGACATGCGTTATCTTGCAGTGCTCGTACCTTCTAGGCAGATATGAATCAGTTCACATTCCCTGATTTGAAACTCAAAAAAACTAAAAAAGATAGGACGTGTTAGACGTTACTGGTTATTTGATCGCATGTGATTAGCGATGAGCCATCCAACAATGAGAATTGCCCTTTATATGCGGCAACGAAATTCTGACGAATCAAAGCAGGTCAAATCATTTGAAGATTAAGGTGTAGCATGAGCATTTCGAGCATATTCAGTTGATTGGCGCAGCTGAAACCAAAGAGACAGCCACATTTTGCGTCATATTGAAATAAATTAAGATGTGAAATGCCCATATATTGCGATGATTTGATGGAGTTGATGCTGAAAAAAAAAAAAAAAATTAAAATGGAATTCGATCATTGTGGATCATTGGCCCACTGATCTTGATAGCATTCCAATTGTGGAATCAACTGCAAGTTTCGATCATCGATATTTCAAACAAATATTGCGTAAACTGCTTATAAAACTACAGATCGTTCAATAATATCTTTAAACACATTACACAATAGTTGGGTGCTTCAAAAGCGATAAAATCTTCAACGTTTAGCTGTCGATGTCTCCCTTTCATAGAAACAACAAGTTAGTAATTTTTTTTCAGAATTTTTTTTCAGTATTAATCACTAGTGGCAATCGCTATATTCGAATTGCTATTCAAGGTCATGAATGATGAGAATCGATTCGACTCGTAACGAAACCATTAAGGAATATGAAAAACCTTAATTGATGGATTTGATGCATAACAAAGAAATTTGTTACACTAGTATGCTTTCTTGCAGCAACTAACCTTTACTACTTTGTGAAGCATGTTTCTATCAACTACGAACTTGCAATAGTTTTGTCATCCAAAAAAAATGCCATGAAGGAGCAGTCTAGAACGTTCATTGATCCACAGAAGGTATCGCATTTCGAAGTCTCTGAGTTTCTACAGCAAACCAAGATCTTTAGAGGAAACAGAAGTTTGATGCGCATAACTCGAGTGTAATCGCCCGTTTTTTTTTGATTCTGAATTTAGGGACTGCTGAGCATCGAGAAACTGTTGTTTCAATAGGGATTCCTGGTTGCCGGGAACACTATGCTTCGAAATCTGTCCAACCCCTTAGATTCGGTAAAAAATTTTTTGTGCTATTTTTAGCGTAATGAAAGGGGCATTGTCGTAAAACTAACTTGCAGTCAGCTTTCCCAGCATCAACTAAGATGGTAACAAAACCTGGTTTAAGATCAAAGGTGTCTTCAAAGCGTGAGATACCATAACCAAGCACCACAGACAGGTCAAAAGCAGAGACGCAGATCCAGCAATATATTTTTTGCATTATTTCATCGCTAAAAGCATAAAAGTTGCATGAACGAGAAGTTTGCAGCATATTATTTACAGTTTGGTCAATATTACAACTTAAGTATGCGCAATATGGCACACGACGCAAATATTCCTTGCCGGCTGTTGTCATCATTGGCGGATCTGTGATCCCATCATTGGTGATGCCATATCTCGTTCAAGCGTCCCCAATTTTTGATGGTGAGGAGAATAAGAAGGATTTTGTGAGCTCGAATTTGGAGGTCTCGAAATTGTTAGGAGTAATAGCTAATAAATTCGGCCTATACAAGTCGTGCTGAAATTGTCCTAAATAATATGTTCGTGTTCAAACGATTAAGAAATATGAAAATCAAGCACGTTGAAAGTGAAGCTGATAGCTACTATATTTTGATCTCAGTCAATATCTAGTGAACTGAATTCCCCAAAAATACACAAAACATCCACAACTATCAAAAGACGTGAAAATCTTCACATCTAATTCGACGTTTATTTTGTGACCACAAGGAAGCAACGCTTTCTTCTTTCTCATAGAAATTGATCACTTTCTGTTCTTGCTTTTGTGTTAAGTGATAAGATATGCAAATCCACACTTTCAGCATTTGTGGAATTAGAACGACTTTCAGCCGTTACTTTTTCATAGATATTATATTCCTCGCATTGCTGATCACCTATACGAAATGATGCCTCGATCACTTAGATATTGTTTATGTTCCCGAAACATGATTACTTGATCATTATTCGTTTTCGTTTCCATATTTATATGATTCCCTTCTGCTCCATCGTTTTGCTGCAAACAACATCGCTAGATTCTTCATTCGATCATGCTCTTGCACAATTTTTTGTTGAACGCCACTTATATAGTCGAGTTTCGTAAAATCCTGTAACAGCTGAAATCCGCATTGATATTTTTTTTTTTTTTTTGAAAAATATAGGCACAAAATTGCATTTACACTTCATCGTGATATATCACTCCATATTTAGTGTCAGCTATCTGTCGAATAACTATAGTTGAGATTAACCTGCTTATTCATAAGCAATTTTCTACACCAAAAATATTTCATTGTAATCTAAATTAGATGAATATAACGCAAAAGAGGATATCAAAGAAATTTATAGTACAAATAACTCATTTTAAATGAAACAACTAAAGCATTATTTCAATTATTACACGTCATTTGATTCACGAATACTTTGAACTAAAAAAAAAAGAGTAAAGAAATACGCTAAAGGAGGTGGCACAAGTTGCGCTTTTGCATTTCACAAACATATTCAATCGCTTTCATAATTCACCGAATAGAATGTCCAATATGCAAAATAATACCGCCATATTTATTCAATTTAGCCGCTTATGCAAATCTTCTACAAAAATTGTTCATTTCCGTTAACTGACCAATGTAAGTGAAAATTTGAATGGCGAAACATCAGCAGAATTTTTTTTTCACATTAGCACATGTTAATGACCGTTTTTTAAAGTTGATGGAAATATATGAATTATCGTATAGAATGTGATAGTTGAAAGCAACATGCAGACAAACACATAGACACACATGCATACGTACCAAAATGACGTCACTACGATGTTCTTTGCAAAGCAACAAAATAAAACTGCAAAGGCGCACAAAAATAACAAATATTATCAAAACTTTTAAAGCAACACTTCTGAATATTGCATAATCGATGATTTTGGTAGCACGGAGTGTTTAATACTAATGACATGAATATAGAGCATTGCATTGGCTTAAAACTCTCGCACATATAAATTGCTGCTAGGAAAACGGGCCAATTGTATTGAAAGAATTTAGCTGTGATTGGACGGCCGATTCCAGACATCCTCATGATGAAGGATTCGGTTCTAGAAGTAAAATACTTGAAGTATTTTTGAATGATATTTAGTGCATAATATTTGTGAATGAAAACTGCAAGTATGATGAGATCTTTCGAAGCAATTTTTTTAAAAATATATTACCAGAAATTATTAGAGTTCTGATGTAAATCAGCGAGGATTTCAAGCCAAATTACATGAAAAAAAAATCATTAAATCAATTTTTTAATAGTGCATATATGACCACATACAATACTGGTAAAGCAATAATATGATTAGATTTCTAAAAAAAGTCAAAAATTCATATATTGCATTACAAATATTTCAAGCATAAATATACCTACGATGATGCCATTTTCATTTCGAAAATATGCGGCAAAAATAAATCACCCTAAATAAAAATTTTCAACAAAAATTGTTGGAAGAAAAAAAATAATTGGCAAAATTCATCTAAAACGAGCAGATGTGCACAATGAAGAAATGATTTTTTAACTATCGAAACTATTGCCAATAATAATATGGGCATATCTCAAACATGAAATAAATATGCAAATATCCTAGTCATCAAAATTCTATAGTACCGTATAATTCATAGCAAGCTTGAAAAATTATAGGCGATATTTCTGGAAGTTTTGCTATCAGCGTAATTTTAGATTCGTTTATAAACGAATTTTTTGCTCTCAAAATCGCTTTTTCTTCAATCAGCTTCATTCGCTGTGTATAACGATCAGTAATTATATGCCCTCAACTGTTTGTTAAAAAGGTGAATGCAGTGATTAGATTAAGTTGGAAGGTGATGGAAGAAAAGTTGTTTAGTCTGATTTCTGGGCGAGAGAGAAACTAAGCTGGATCCAGGAATCTGTTGAATATTTTCAGAAGAAATGAAAGGACTAATAAATCAGTTTTCTTGGTAACACATTTCTTCGCAGTTCTTTATTATTATCCCATACTACTGCCTATTCTTAGCAACTTAAGCTTTGCATGCTTGCTATCATTAAAAAATTGATATCTACTATTTATTAATAAAGTAATTCAAGCCAGTAGCACCATTAGACAACGGAAATTTGTGCCTGGTTTTTCCAACATTTTATGAAACTTCTAAGCTTTGGTAATGTTAAGATAATCGCCGGCTATGCAGTAATATATGTTTTAAGCACCGGGCATGGTCATTCCTCTCGAACTCAAGTGCAAAACAAATCTCATCAAAGAATATCGTCCTCACTATTACTACTTTTTCGAGGAAGGTGTTTCCTGAAGAACGTTTGGTAAATTCATAGGCTGTGCGCCACGCACACCGTTCGAGAAGAACACGCTTAACATATTTGCATCGGGCCAAGAATGCGATTGTGCTGAAGCGGCAGCAGCACCAGCCCAAATGCCTGAATACTGCTTAGCTAAAGTTTCGATGGTTGCCATACGTTGCATTTGTTGCATATAGTTTGCTGCTGCCAGCTGTTGTTGCAGACCTCCGAACATTAACGTAAAGTCAGTAGTTGGACTACTGCCGCCAGCTGATGCGACAAGGGGTGAAAATGCAGCAGCAGATAATGACGGCGTCGAAAGAAATCGTTTTGCTGTTGACTCAAGTGATGAGGATGAAGAATTGATAGTGCTTGGCGTAGGACTATTCGCTGAAGCATCTGAGGATGGTCGTGCTGTACCATCAGCTCTAGTGGATGGAGATTGCGCCGAAGAGCTTCTCGCTTGAGGCGTTCCGGTTTCAGTGGTTGGCACTAATGATGCACCAACGCCAGTTGCACTCATCAACGGTGGATTTATTAGAGCAGCAGTTGCCGGATTCATTATAGTTTCCGCTGAAAAAAAATCGAGCACCAATATTGACAATGATGCAAAATTTCGCTGAGTGAATTAATGTATGACAGCTTCTGCCTGTCAGCAAGAAGCAGTGAGATTTTCTGTCAGCAATCAAACAAGCAAAGAGATTTTTCGGCAGATATCAAGCTATATGCTTCTTCGGTGAGAGAAACATGTTTATTAAATGAAGCCAAATACATTTTTGGAACACATTTTTGGAACACTAAGAAGACCATATCATGCATAATTATCTGTTCAACTTAATATCTCATGCATAATACGAGCGCAAATAACAAGGGTGATCTAGAAGTCACGAAAGAGAAATATCTGCTGAGGTTCATTTCAGCAGTAAAACTTAGAACCTGATGAAAATTTGTAGGAACGTAGTAACTTAAAATGGATGACAAATCCACTGAATAACAAAAAGTATTTATACTTATATATTTTCGCGCTTTTTTGCAAATTTTTCCGGGAGTTCGTTCTAGTGAAATCGACCCTGAGGGGATGTACAGGCATGTATAGCATGTGCGTCTAATCACTCAATATTTTCACCTCATGGATAAGAATGCCTGCGGGGATGCAATGCGACAGATGTGAACCGATATCACAAATTTCACCCCAAATGATCACCAAAAAATAGCAACGCAAATTTTGCGCTAAATAAAACTGTTATTTGGCTGGCCGATCGTGGCCAAGGATGTGGGAAAAGAAAATTTCCTGGTAGCAATCCCAGTATTGTTTCATTCACAAAATGTATGTAAGCTAAAATTTGGTTTCCTCATCTATCAATTCTATAAAGATTTGCGCTCACATAAATATTGCCATCAGTGTTTTTGAAATGTTTTATCGCATTTGTTAATGATTATTGTTTTTTAAATATTATTGGCCGCTTTATTACTATGGTCACATTTTATTCTACAATGAGATTGCATGATTTTTGCAAAGGTTAGAAATTTTTTAATCTCAGATCATCTCTAACGTTTAAAATGCCTCATATATGAATCAGCAAAATTCGAATCCATCAGCATTCTTCATATAAGAGAGTTTCACTCGCAGAGCGATTATTTACCGAGTTAATTGATATCGAAGAGAGATATTGCACTAATACTTTTTGTAAAGTAAAAAAAGACGATAATCACATTCGCTTCATAACTTAGATTACATTTAATTACTCTTTTCGAGCTTCTCATTGCTAGACAATTGAGAGGAGTGCATTTACTGAAACATAAAATGAGAATTGATTTTTGCGAAATATTCCAAGTAATAGTTATACTTACCTAAAGCTTGATGTTGTGCACTCATTGCGGCCATAAGTGCAGCGGCATCATTATTTTCAGCATTTTGTTGTGCAGCAGCAGCAGCTAATAGAGCATAAGGATTGGCATGAACAAGTGGATGAGAACTGTGTGGTACATGCTGTGCCGCATGTGAATATGGATGTACACTCGAGGTACGCTCTTGTTTTCGCCATTTTGCACGCCTATTTTGGAACCATACCTATAAATTGTTGACAATTACCACTTGCAGTCTTACAGAATTTTTATTGGAACTCTTATCACAAAAGTTTCTCACTATACTTAGAAAATAGGGTAGGTGTATTTAGTTATAATATCAATGCTCTCTGATCTACGTGCAAATGGATCAATGTGATGGCATATTCATGAAAGTGAGGGTTTTATGCAAGCTTCAGTTATGGTCCTAGCATCAAAGCAAATTCAGCTATATGCCTACTAAATTCATTAGAGACGTTACTCCGAAACTGAAGCTTTTAGTAGAGAAAAAATAGTTGTTAAGATTCCATTTATGTCGTATGCAAATTCACTGTAAAAAGCAATTGAAGAATTCCTGAAGTAAATTTTCAACGAGAGAAAACCTAGTTGTGAAACGGAGTGACCTACCTGAACTCTTGCTTCAGTTAAGATGACACGTTGCGCAAGTTCTTCCCTGCAAAGATACTTTTATTGTATAGGAGAGGCAACACTGTTGGTGAGAAGAGAATTCATATTTAGAAGCAAAACCTCTTAATGAAAAATACGCCCAGCGAATCAAGGTGAGCGATACAATGCGTCTTGCTTGAGAAATACGGATCAGTTTATTTCCCCAAATTGTCATCCTTAATCGAGTGATTAGCACATCTATAAGATTTATAATACCTCTCAATTACTAGCCTTTACAAGGATGAGACTTGATTAACATTATATTTCTTAATAAACATTACAATCTTAAAGAACCTATAGTGACGAACCTAACAGTGACACTTCCCAAAATTCATTCAAATTCATCATCGTTTTGAATGGTGCACTCTATTCGATGGGTTTTATTGATCGATAGAGATCCATTAATGAATAACTTATCAACATTAAAAAAAAAAACCACTGATCACTCAGATGGAAGTAAAAAGCTGAGAGGTAACAAAGAACATGAAATATCTTTCCACTCCTTTTTTTTTCAGATGGACGTGAGGTAGTTGTAATACAATAGTCATGCAATTAACGATGTATTTACGCCATATTTCAATTAAAAAAAAAACTTGTGGTTGCTTGGTAGGTGTGAAAGAATCTCAAAAAGAATGACTGCGACGCCAATACAAACCGCTATGTTGCGAGATGGAAAGAAAAAGCGAAAATCTCCAACATCAGCCGATGTGGTGAAAAAAAATTTGTTGAAAAAAGATATAGCGAATTAAAAATCTTTTCCATCTTATACCGCTATAATAAAAGAGCTTTAAAAGTGGACTTTGTCGGTTATTTTGCAAGAATTTTCATTTCTCAAAGATAGAAATATTGTATGCTTTTTTTTCAAGCTGAATATGGTGCAAAGATATGAGCTCTTTAAAGTGGAGAAGATAATTTTTGTCCATCCTCGATTGCCACTGAAAACGTAAAATCGTCTTTAAATTTCGTGTGTTTGCCTAATTATATGTTTATTATCATCGAAAACATGAAAGAAATCATTCCAAGTTTGCAACAAATATTACAATCATACAGGTGAAAAAAACACAAAATTCCTATAACTGTAATTTTTCAGTGCAATCAACAAAAATAGGACGAAGAATGTACCCTTTGACATATGAGAAAGGAAAAACAACTTAGAAGTGCTATCATATGGGAAATAATTTTAGATGAGAATATTTGGGGGTGATGTTGCTCCCTAAATTGATTATCGATGAACATATGCTGCATAATGCGATGAGATATCAAACGGAAGCGAGTATGTAAAGTGACTAGTTAGGCGTTTGGCGACAACTGAGGGCATTACGTGTTGCCATGAGCACACCTGGTCAGTCGATATTGCAGCGTTTCGCTTTAGTTCTATCCTAGAGCCTTATAAGCGATGCATTTATAGCAAAAGGATTTTGCAAACATCTGTGCTATTGCAGCAATTCTTTAATTTTACCCTAGAGGAACTCTAAATGACGCTATAAATAAAGAATTATTTGTTGCAATATTATATGGGTAGAAAATTTCAGCATTTTTTTTCGTCGTTTTTTTGCCTCAAAACTTATTCCATTCCACAACGACAAGACTTTAATTTTCCATAAAGCTTTCAACTAAATACTTCATTGATTTTTGTAAAAATTAGCGTAGAAAATACAGAATGCATGAAATACTGCTGTCCTACCTGGTGAACACATCAGGATAGTGTGTTCTTGCGAAAACTTTTTCAAGTTCATCAAGTTGATAAGCCGAAAATGTGGTCCTATAGCGACGTTGTTTTCGTTTACCATTCTCATCGGGACTTCCCGAACATGGTGATTGTTGTTCACTTAGAATCGATAAATCTTGTGCATCCGAAACAGAAGGCGCTGTTTCATGCATTGTCACTGAAATTTCACCTTCTAATGTTTTCTTTCGCTGGCTAATACACCAAACACTCATAAATCACATATGGCGCATAATGATTAGGCGAATTGTTTTCTTCTAATATGAAAATCGATGCATTACGATTAAAAGATTTACCTCGTTATAATACGATCCCTAAAGAACATCAATATATTTCAATTTGTGAGGTATCCACAGTTAATAGCCTTCACGTAATTTTATCTAATTATTGCTTAAGTAGACTCATTATGTTTGCAGTTTAAATGTATAATTGTAGTCATACCCGTGCCTATCGGCACAATCAAACTTGGAGAAAAACTGCTCTAAAATTCATTTCGATATCTAAGTCCGAAGCAAACATCACTTAGTAATTTGCACTATATTGAAAGAGCAATAGATATGTCTAGCAGGTTCAATCCATCTTTAATATTTGGCATTTCTGTCAACTACTTAATGACTCACTGATATACAAATAGGCTAGAATGGTTTTGTTCGCGCACAACTTGGAAAATTAGACCCCGTTGGCTATTTCCCTCTTTGAGGTGTTCTAATATTGAGATAACGAGATAAACTAAGAAAAAAAAAATCACTTCATTCACACTGTGTAGATAATCATAGCGCACACACCTACCTACAATAACACTTTCACTTACTTCTACACGTATAATTTCAGTGTCTAGTGCATTATTTCGAAACAATTACAGTGTAAGGGCTGTTGCTCAGTTTTTAAAGACGTCGGCTGGCTGTTCTTGTCAGTTGAGCTTGGTCTTTGTTCGATTTCATCACGTTTGGTGGCACCATCTTCTTTTGAAGTTAATGAAGCAATCGCAAACGGTGACTTCAAAGATGTGCTGCTCTCGCTTGGAGCGGCCAATGCAGCTACTGAAAATCCTGTAAAGAACTCTTATGATTCTTCACCTGCATGTGACATCACAATTCTTCAGATTGTATAATTTACGCACTGGTAAAGACATGAAGTTGTTGTCTATGCGCTTGAAAAAAATTGCCACTGCGGTCCTAGGTTACTCTACGGCTGCAATGCTGAATTCATAAGATCCATCACAATCCTTAGTAGCCCTTCATGCCCACTTGGCGCTCTTCAGCCCCCCCCCCCCCCCCCCCGCCCCAAGCTTCTAACGGTAAATCCCATTGCCCTACTGAGTACAAAAGTATATACCATTATGTGCTGTAGTGCTGCTCGAATTTGCTGTCGCAGCAGTAGTCGGTGTATGCTGCTGTTGCCCAAGGAGTACCTTTTGTTGCTCGATTAGTAGTTGCGTCATGTTCATCGAAGGATTCAAATAAAACGGAAAACTGTTCACAGTAAGTGGTTGGGATCGTTCGACGTTGGTCGTTGGGTCAGGTAAGCTCGATCCACCAATCTTTTCAGGCATTCGAATGAAAGACGTCAGAACTTTCGCCAGTTTTGCGCGGATATTATAGACAGTTTAGAAATACAAATTTTATAGCTCCAAACAACACAGTTTTCCTGCGATTCTGTTGTTCAATGTGCACTATCGCTGAAAAAAAAAAGAGTGAAAGGTTAGCAACATTTGGAAAATTCAAGTGTTATTTTTTGGCGAACGCGATTTTCGTTAGCAAAACAGAAGCGACTAAACAATCACAATAATCGAAAATTTGATGGGCGAAGAAGATACATATGAAACGATACAATCTAATCTATAACATCACTATGAACATTGCCGACTGAGTTATTATAAAAATAAAATGTGATATTTTCTAAATGCAAGTACATTCCATCGGCGACGATTCGATAAGGTCAAAGAGAATTTCATATGTCCATTTAAAGGTTTATTGGATTGAATAAACAAATATATGTAAATATCACTTTGAAGAGGGTAAACATGGTCATATTGGTTTTTTGAAGAACCGAATGAATCAAAGGCAATTATGAAGTAAACAAAAGGCACGTATGTCAATTCCTATGTGCATTTCGAGCATATTGTGGAACCATCGAAGAGGAACGCTGAAAAGTAATCAAACAAGACGTTTAAATGGTTTAAATATTTGACTCACTTACACTGAAATGATGATGAGATAATGGGAATAAGCAGATGCACCTACTTGAAGAGGATTTCGTGAGTCACGGATATGAAAATTTGTTCCGTCGATGAAAAAAAAAAAGAAAAAAGATTGCGAGGAAAATGAAGATGAAAAATTCCAACAAGAATCCTCAGCATGCGCTACGTAATTGGTGCAGCAAAAGTAACTAACTCCGGAGTGATGGGCAAATCTGAAAAGCTGTAAATTAAGAGAAAAGTTGGGGACTGAATTGCGGGTGGAGGCTTTGTGATAAGCACGGTTTCCATGATTCCTAACACTTCCGGTGACTGAATTGCGGTCAGCAAAACAAAATATTCAGTTGGATACTCTTGTTAGCGAAGAAGGAGGGCTTATACCTTTGGCAGTTGTCAATAAAACAGCACCTCACGTAGCCTAAATTAACTCAAGTTTTTACTTCAGTTTTATTTTTATATGCTTAATATTTCCAAAAATTTCAATGTGTTTTCAGTTTTCTTTAAATAAATTCATTTATTTAAACAAATAAATTTTGCATGAATTGTAAGCGGAAAAAAGTGCAAACAAAACACGGCGTAAATTTATGCATATAGTGAGTGCAATTTTATTTCATGAAAAACTAATGAATCGGTTGCGTGGAGTTTAGCATAGCACAATGAACACAAACTTTGGTGTGGAAAATGCACTTTATTTCAGTCGACCAAAGATCAAAGCAAGAATTTCAAGCGGAGTCTAACACATGAATTCATGCAAAAGAATTGGAAGAGCCACTCTCAATCGAATAATAAAGTATATTGGGAAAAAATAAATCGATAGTAAATTAAACTGGCAGTAGAAAATTGAATGGTCATTGGACTAACGTTCATACTTGATCATTTATCGCTTGCACAGGTGTGCAGTGTTGGATTGAATGAATTGTTAGTTTGAAACAAAGGCCATAACATTTTTCTCTGAACGAATTCGAACGAACCGAGTACAAAATATAGGCACATCCATTAAAACACTTTCTTATTCACTTATTTACTCAATGAATTGATCTGTGTGAAAAGAAGTGTAAAAGAGGATTGAGCAAGGATAAATAAGTATGGTCTCAACCCTAGAAATTAGCAGTTGTTGAGGAAGGTCAGCAGCATTAACGATGGAACGTGTTGGTAGGGCTGTGGTTTCCATACTGAATACTTCTATGAACGAAATCTTGCCGAACGAAATCATTTACAATATTAGGCGAAGAACATTAGGCAAGAATGAGAAGGATCATCGAAAATAAAGATGGCGAGACATTAGCAACAGAAGCAGAACAACAACGATACAGAGGGGTATGGAACTGCTGGGCTCAAGCAGCAGCTCGTTCTCGCCTAATTGATATTAATTATCGCGTGCTATGCGCTCCCACTTGCGACACCTTATTGGCGTTCGATTGTGTCTGAGTGTGCCCCGCCCTTGCTATAGGCCAAGCCGCCGCCTAGGTACGTTGTCAATTCAATATCCCTTCATCAAAAACAGCCCTAATTATCATCACCGTTTACACAGCTAATAAGCATCAAATCTTAGAGACCATCATTCCATGGTAAACAACCGCAACACCTATTAGCTCAATGAGAAATACATTTTCTAATTCGAGAAGTGATTTTATAGTCAGTGAGGACAGAGTTTCAAAAATTGCTAGCGAGAAATTTTCTGCAGTAGTAAAAGCGAAAGAAATTGGTTTTTCGCAATAAGGTTGGACAGAATTTTATTTAGAAAGCAATTCGACCGATCTTCAGTGAGACATTGAAGAGTTTGTTGTCTAGACATATCCTCCTCAGAAACTTTTGTTAATTATTCTACACCACTGTTATGAGAGTTGCTTATAAAAGTTGTAATGGGGATGACTATTGAGTAAGATTGTTCGCTTATAAGCGCTAACGAGAAGAAATCCTTCTATTGACGTTTGGATGAATAACCTCATTCAGGTTAACGAAGTGGGGGAGTTCCATCGTCACTAAATTGAATGACGTAGAAGTTCAGCTACTGCAGCATAATTCATTGATAGTTTGGTAGCAGACTGATAGGGAAAAGATGGGCGTAATCTTGATGTGGTTATTCCTGTCGGTTGAAAATGCTTGTTCATTCCATAAAACTTACGGATGTGTCCATATAACGTATAGATGGTGAGTACTGAAAAATCAGAGTCGAAATGTTCCATAAAATATTTCCCTATAAATATCTGTATATATCTGTGGCATAGAAAGTCGAATTTCATAGAAATACACTGCAGAAAGTAATGACATATCCATCAATCAAAAACCAATCGAAATTAGCGAATATTTTGCATAGGAAAATGATGAATGCTACTATTCGACGGCGAATGCAGACAATATAAGTGATGATGATAAGTGAATTAGGTGACAAGTAGAGATTCGCTTTTAGTGCCTTCACGATAGAGAATGAATTAGCATTATGAGAAAAGAAAAATATTATTGCAAACATCAGGTTTTAATGTTCACTAAGTTGAGTGTTTAATCAGACGAATAATCTTCGAAGCTAGTTAATGCTCTTGCATAGATAAAGTGCCTCGGCAATATAATGAATGATGAAAGCGAAAGAAAAAAGCCATCTAACATCTACTTATTCATCAATTCTAACACGCGACATTTCTTGCTGATTTCAATCATTAAGTACTAAGAAGCTTAACCTACATATAACAATAATTTAAGACTCCGAATCCACTGTTCTCACTATCTTTGTTGAGATATTCTATGGCAGCTGCAAATTATAGTCTTATTTTTCTCATAGATGTGGACAAACTTTACTGCTTCATAGTATAAGTTGTTTCTTCTAAACGAATAAACATTGTCAGCAAAGGGCGTTCCACGAAACGTGAAGACGTTACTGAAAGACAGCATTTCGTCTCATAGCGCAAATAAGATCAGACTTGAAAGACGACGCTAGCAAGCTGAAGGGGCAAGCTGATAATGGCACAATATGAAGCAGCAATGGAATGAGATATGTGCGATCGGAGGAGTCGTTGAGTTGCATGCATATCATCAGCGGTTAATGTGTCCACCAATTGGACGCGCAATTAGGCCTTAATTGGCACCGGGCACTTTCATACATAAATGAGTAAGGGAGCTTGTTTGGTGAGCAATAGTCGTCGAGGTGCCCAATAATAAAACCGCTTTTCCATTTGCGGACACGAAACGCAAATATGTAAACGAAAGGGCCCTATTCATTGATGCCATACGAAACCGAATTTGCGCCCCACAAGCATCACCTTAGGCGCTCACTAATGACTGTCTTTATGGAGTGATAGCGCAACTTTGTATTGGCAATTGCGTGCCACTTGCCGCTCCGACTTTCATAGAGTCCATTTTTCGTAAAGACATTGGGCTGCGTTAGAATAGTTTCAATTATTACCCCTAATCTGGAGATTATTTCGCCACACTTTGATAAGGCTATCAAATCCACAGTCGGCGCGGGGATGTGGGGAAGGGGGAGGAGGAAGGTAAGAAGCGATGTGTGTTACATAACGCCTTAAACCACAATCATTTCTCTAGGAGGTCAGTCTTGTTTGAAAAGAATTTCTTCAGTTGAATACTTAGGCTACTATACATATGCAAATATTCTATATGATTACCGAGTGCATTCCCGTCTTTTTAAATGGAGATTTTCGAAGAAATATGTTGCGTAAAATGCTTTGCAATACAAACGACTTGATGGCAGATATGCTACGAAAGCAAATTGGATTACAGGTAAATCTCGCAGACCCTCACTGAGTAAAATATGCAAGAGATGATTGTGAACACCTATCGCCTGTTCGGTTCTCCTCTCAATTCTGCTGAGTGTTTGATGGCTGCTAGCGATACTGCTAGTTGCTAAAATAGTCCAACTTGCCGACGTCTATAGAGCACCTATAACAAATAATCCATCCTTCAACATATGCCGCCGGCGTCACAAGCATAGAACATCTACATCGGGTGAGCGAGTATGGATCAACTTTAAAAATTTTAGAAAATCTAGTGTTCGAAAACAGCTCGAGTCAAGCTCAACAATCTGAACCATTCCAAAGTAGAATCCGAAGCTCGCAACATTTGAAATTTTGATGAGGAAATATTAGTCACATTAAATCCAAGCAAATCGAACATAATTTAATGCCGTTTGATGAATTAAATTTCCGTTTTCATCATCTACGCCTCATTCTAGAAGATGGCTGAAAAAAAAACGCTCTCTTTGAGTATTTCAATTGCGTTTCCCATCAGACTTATGAAACTCTATTCAACTGATGGGGAGCGAAAAGAAAGCAAGCAAAAAAAAAAAAAGATGAAAACCTTAGTAAAATTATCAGATTAATTAGAGATGAAAATTTCAGAAAAAAGAATTCCACTTTTCTTTATTATTCACTTATATTTAAAAAAAATTACATTTTTGTATTTGCATTATACGCTTTCAATGTTTGCAAGAAAAAAAATCTCCCACAAATATTTCTCGTTCATCGATTGCGAACATTTAATGCCATTATAAGCAAAAAATAAAAAAAAGAAAAAAGAAAAACAAACTATAATATCTAAAATTATATTAAGTGAATGCTTATTTGAGAAAAAAAAATTCATCAATTCAGCAAGTACATTGCATGTTCCGTTAAACTAACATTACCAAATAAGAATTACAAAAATCTCAGCCGGAACTATGCATATGGATATCAATTAAATCAAAATTCTATGGCAACTATTGATGAATTTGCATCTAAAAACTGAAAAAAAAATTGTTAAGAAATCTGTTGAATATGATGGAATTGTTATTTTATCTTTAGTTTCAGCGTTTATCAGATAAGACGTGGACCAACTTTTATGTTTACTGAAGCAAAGAATGGAAATGAAATTTTCTTTCACTTATAATGTTGGAATTTTTCAAAAATTGTTCGTATAGGAGTTCAATCTAGTTAACTTTTTTCGCACTTTTTTTAGCGGTTTCATACATTGGAAAAAAGGAAAGGAAATTGATTTGCACTTAACGAAGCAGTATTTGAAAAATTGTTGCTGTTATAAGATTGCGATAAATGCAATAGTCGAATTTTTTTATTGGAAAAATTTGTACGTTGACAGAAATTGCGCAGTGTATAAGTAGATCATTACTATATGTAAACCTATGTTTGAAAAACGCATCATTGTGTGTGTATGTGTGTGTGTGTGTACGGTAGTTCATCCAGCAATTTCGACTGATGAATCATTGAAGTAGTCTAATTTGTATGTTGCATATTAACCTCCCCTTCCACCTCGCCATAGCAGCAATTTGATCAATCCTCCCACATCAAACAGAATGATGATAAATCTCAAGTTGCCCGAAAATTCGCAAGAGGCTTGCATCCAAGTGTATTTGCATTTCACGATTATAGGGCATAGAAAAATGTATCTTTACTAGAAATGTTTTGCACACCCAGATGATTTAAAACACAAAATTATAGCCATCAACGTTTTATTGCTTGTTCAATTTTATAAAGTTGGTTGTTTGGAATTACAAAGGTGAAAGCGCATATTACAAATAATACCATCTTTGGCGAACTATATTTGTTTACTGAAGATTGCACTTTGTTTAGCTAACTGCAACAGTCCACATAATCTACATTCAGTCAAATTTGTCGCAAAAAATGAGCAAGTTTTCATTCTACAATGAACGTCTGCAATATGAAGTTTACGCAAACAATTTAATATAAGTGAAAAATTCAACATATGAGGTGGCCAACCTTTAATTGGCTAACAGACATATATCTGATATAGGAAAATCGAATCATTCCGAGTGCAATTCTCAGAAGAAACGCTTCATAAAAACAATTTCGAGAAAGTGCAAACAACTGCGCTTTCCTCAATTTTGAATAAGTATGTTATCAATTTTAGTGCACATCTATGAAATAAAAAATGTCAGGAGACACTTAATGATGAGAGCATTGTGCTTTTGCGATAGAAATTAATTAAGGGAAATAAGCGACGCTCATATTCTAATATCACTGAAGTAGCAGTTATATAGGACAATATATTACAGTACAGTAGATAGCAAGAATAGTAAAGAAGAAAGATTATAAAACGATAGTATCACGATGATATCAAAAGACAGTTAAACTCAGTCACTTAGACTTCTCCGAATAACAGGTCTTTTTTTGATTAGATGCTCAAAATTTATTGAAGCAATGAATGATGAAGTTTGCCTAAAAATTAATTCAGTCCTATTATGATGATTTTTTCCTCAGCAAAAATTTGCGACAAAAATAGAACGAGAAGCTGATAAACGAAACATTGCTCTATTTTTGAAAATACTCAAAGAAATTAACTCATTGAAAAGAGTCTATCAAATGTCATCGATAAACGATATCAATTATTTGCGTGATTTACAGAAGCACTTATGTATGCTACAGTAAATATCCTACAAAATAAATAAATATATATTCACAAAGAAATGTAACCTATTGCTTTTTCTCTTGCATCGAATATATTTTAAATGAAGAGAATTGTTTTGAAAGATCCAAAGAATTATAAGTTTTTTTTCCGCCTTATTCAAACAAAAAAAGGAAACAACACAATCTCGCCAGTAATCGGCAATCAACAGTGAAGCAATTGCCAACTGATAGCGGTAATTGTTGCGTTTATTTACAGTGGCTGACTGCTAAATGATTCTTTACACCCACACGTATCATCTCTATTAGCGCTAAGTGTTCTCGTATATAAAAACAGGTGTATTATATGTTGGGCACCCTGAAATGACATGCATCTGCAAACGAATATGGGGCTATCCTGCACCAGCAAGCTTCAACGGAACTCTGTAAAACACAACTATCATGATTCCTTCCGTGTTTTACGGTTTCACCTTACAAATATTCATCTTACAACTATGTAACACCACAGATATGAATAATTTCCATCCACTCACCATCCCCGATCCACAGGACGGGAACGACAGCCAGCGGAAATGTCGCAGATCATAGCCATCCCATTTTAACGGATGCCACTTTTATTAACAGGTCGTTCGATTGCTGACCACTTGAGGCTGAAAGTCACCAAGCGGTCAAGCAGCATGCTAACATCTTGAACCGTAATCGAAGAATATCAAATGTTCGAAATCTGTGCAGAACGTATGGAGCACATAGGAACTTCTCTCAGATAATACTAATATAACATTAACTTTGATGTTCTCGCGGTAATCAACACCATAGCAGATAAGTTAGAGAGGATTTTTTTTGGAGAAAGAAATGCGAATATTTCATTTGATGACTTTTGTTAGAGAAAAAAGACCTTTCGGCTCTAGCATATCGAAAACGGTTATTGCATCGAGTGGAATTTTTTGAAATGGCAACATATTTGTGGAAAATTTCAACGCTTTGATAATTTTTTCCTCAACGTAATAAATTTCATTTAACACCTGATTCCTCATGTGATGATCACATGAATGAATCGAATAGCAATCTTATATGCGTAAGATGATTCTAAAAATACAAAGCCCTGAGTCCAACAGTACACTTAATTGTCAGTGATATCGTTGAATGTTTATCACACTTTCCAGAGAAGTGCATCTGCTTATATATTCGTAAACATTTATATAAATGTGCTCTTATATGTGCGCCTCAAAGAGCGATCAGCGAGAATCCGACGCTGCGCCATCAAATATTCGCCGCAAACCTTCGCAGATTCTTTTAAAGGACGTGAAAATACTGAAGTTGTTCTTTGGAATGCCTTCAAAAATTCAATCGCCTCTTCGAAAGCAATAAAGCGAGATCCATCGGCCGATTCAAGCATGACGTGAACTCATAATGCATCAATGTGAATATCTCAATGGTAGAAGAAAAAAACGTAGAAGAAGACAGTTGTCATAGAATCTTACGTTCTGCGATGTTTCGCCTGGTCCGTTCCTGATTCCCTATCTATCCATGATCCTAAACGCAGGACAATCGTCAGAGACAGATGACCATGCCTGAGTAGACTATTCTATTACTGTATCAACTCTGGCCAGTTACAAGGCAAAGCAAACCATTTCCAGTGCAGCAGCAGTGAAAATATTCATGCTTACTTTGCAAATGTGGATCGGTAAAAAAATGCTCGTTAATTGAAGAATGAAAACATTCTTGGATGAAGTGAATTCGTATGCCAAACGTTTCCTCAGTGGAAAATGAAATAAAGTTAATGGATAGGTAAGCGAGCAAAGAGATCGTTAAGAGCAAACGCAATTACACACCTGAAATTGCGCATTGTCGTATTGTAATCTATGAAATACGTACACATCAACATCAATTAAAAACTTTCAAAGCGTACATATAACGATGACGAGAGGCACATTCGTTTGTCACAACACCATCACACGATAAACTATACGGTGCAGATTGGTTAGGGTCAGTGCACAAAGCTGGTTAAATTCTGTGAAACCGGTGACCATTTCTCTGGCAAACCACCCCTTTGCAACCGATAAAAAAGTGACTACAAATGTTTTGACTAGCGCATCAATCTAAGCATACTTTTAATTACAATGCCCGCAGGCCATTGGACGTATCCTTTCTGGTCAGTCGGGAATATGAATAAATAAGAAAAATCCCTAAGTCACATTCGCAAAATATAAGAAATTATGTAGTGCTTTATTATGTAAACTCTAAGTTTTACGTAATACTCAATGAAGCAATTTCATTGCACTACTGACCACTGGTATGAGCATTGCAAAAGTGACGGCAAAAAACTTTTTTGGGCACCACGTTTTGCATAAATTTTTCTTAGGAGGGATAGATTTTATAAACTTAAATACACAATACTGAGATTTAGGAATGAATAACGATAAAAGTTTGTTGGAATGGCCGAAACGAGGTTGCCATTTGCATCATGTTCACATCATCAATTACGTGACTTCTCAACGATTGATCGCATTTGTAGAATAACGGATTCATAATTTAGGTGATATGGTTATTTATGAAGTATTTATGCAAAAACACCTTTTCCCAATTTTTCGCAAATATGCATCCACAAAAACGCATTATGATGACACCATATCTGCATATATGTAAACACAAGCACAACCTAGTTGTTTGCCCTGATGAGCAGAATGAGTGATTTCTAACCATTTTAAAGTTATGAAGCCAATAATTGCATCTTTTCATAAGGTGCCTTGTAGCTAGCTGCTACCTTTTAAATAGGTTGGCACCGATTCCGTGCTCTTATGCCGCTTTTCTTGTTCGTCTTTGCTTGCCTGTCCTCAGAAACGGTGAAAATGCGCTGAAAAGCTGAGGTCCAGCTCTATAGCTCCAATGTGGCTATATATGTTTTTTCCTGGGCACCCCGCGAGTAGAGGCATTTTACGTGCAAAATCACTGCCAAAACGTGTATGCGTTCTGACAGGATATCTATCTATCTATCTAT
>JAAVTS010000711.1:0-34797 GCA_022845575.1 Baylisascaris ailuri | reverse complement strand
TATATATAGAAAAAATAGGAGGCTTATGAGCTCATATAAGCAACCATCTGCATAGGAAAATTATTAACTGAAAACTTCTGACGGTTTAAAAAAAATGTTGGCGCATCTGTTCGTCTGCCACACTTCACGGTGATAAACCTTGTTTCGCTTGTCTTCTGCACATCTAGCTCATGAGGAGCAACCAATGAAATTTTCTAATTTCAAAGAAAAAAAACCTCGATTCAGAAACCGTTGTGAAGGCAATAGGCTATATGCCTGAGCAGTAGGAAAACGACGCCGAAATATGCATTTGAAACGTACGTCGGCACAAATGCAATTCCCTGTCCAAAACTTCAAATATGGAAAAATTCATTGTTTCTGACAAATGTGGTGAACCTCCAAAGTGGGCCGACCGTGGTCATAGGGAACCAAACAAGCCAGCAGTCATAGACTGTGAGGGAAACCGAGAAATGAAATAAATGGATTTTTGAAGCGATATGTTCGAGTTAAGAAGAATAAACATGAAGGTGCTTCCAGGGTAGGTTGAAGTCGGCAAGTCCAAAATCTCTTGACAATTTTTGAATATGCAGAAACAAATGAAGCAGTTGTGCACGAAATGATACTAACAATTAGAGGAGCAACCAATGAAATGCATTGTAAATGATAAACGGGTCGTCCGAAATACATGAGAGTTTCTTTCATGTTTGTTTTTGTACATAAAAAGAACAAACGGAAAACGAGAAAATAATCGGAGAGAAGTGAAAAGATCAACAGAAGAGGATGAAGCAGATTTGAGCTGCGCTACTCTCATCAAATATATTATTGCATTCTTCTCTATTCTCAATGTTTTTAAACTGTGCTCTCATATTTTTTCATGTTCTCTTTCGGTGTGAACAACTGTACAAAAACATTTTAAAAAATGACTATTTGCATTTCACATACATAAATCAGAGTATATTTAGTGAAAACATTTTGATTATAAAGATGGATTGCTTAGTTGAATGATGCGATTGAATGCATCTCTATACGTAAACGCTCATCTATTTGTGCGTATATCGTGATAATCTCGATATATTTCACTTATTATATTTGTTTTACTCTTTCTCTTCTTTGTGCATTTCATCGTTGCATCGACATTACTAAGGCGTTATTCATATTCTTTAAGAAGTGAATGAATTTTATCATAAAAATGTGAGCGAATTTCTGCAATTTTGGGAAAAAAATAAAATGAAATATTTATTGCATTAAAGCAAATAAATTAATGTTCACCTTAAGGATTATTCAGTAGGATTCATAATGTTATTATTTCGTCATATTTTCTAATCACATACGCATAATAAGTTACGACGTATGAGTTTATTTCATTGAAAAAGAAAATTCGAAAGCAAATTCAACGCATAAAGCTAGTGCAGCGAAGAAGAAATTGAAACCTCTATGTTTGAAATATAATTGAACGTACGTATAGATATACAGATATATGCCAACTGTAAATGGACCATTGTGGTGATTTTTAAAACTTTGCACTAAAATGATAAGAGTTTTCTTATTGTACTAACAGAACTCGAGCATTTTATTTTCTTTAAGGTAAAATTCCCTCTAGACAAAGTTTCTATCTATTTCATCGCGATTCATCCGATCGAGTACATTTACGCTAAGAGAAGAATTTTCAGTCATGATTGCAGGCAATATCGCATGCTAATTTAGCTCAACGCTTTACAACAGATGCATCAAAGGGTACCGAAGTGTTTGCTATTGGCTGATTAGTTTTTTCCCATTCTCAAGCAATATCATTTCATGTCTAATAAGATGAACGTCTCATCTCTTTCACATTTCAATAACTAGTTACCTCTTCTTTTACAACAGTTACTACCAAGAAAAACATCCATTAGATATAGATATATTGGAAACTCTATGCGAGCACATTTATCTCACTATTGGAAACTCTATATGAGACCATTTATCTCTTTCTTCAGTAGATGATAACGAAATGGTGTAGAGAAATAATTGCATTCAAATGACATTCTGACTGCGTACGAAACAACATTCGAAGTTGGATGATTTGTTGCAATGCATTTTGATCTTCGTATAAGCTCTTTGAAATGAGAGCTTCTCATGTATAGGTTCACCTATGCAAAAAAAAGCCTGTCTCATCAATATTTCTCATGTGGACGGCATCCGGAAAATCATCATGAAGGAGCAAATAAATTTATGCTAATTGATGAATTAGTTAAATATGCAGTAAATATTATTCTTATATTACAATGGTACAAAATGATGGAGGTGCAATTCGATTGGTGGGAGGAAAAAAAATTTTTCTCTTACGTGACCAACATCAAAACGTTTCAGCCAATATGAAATAGAACAGAATCTTCAATAAAGAAGAGGAAAAATTTGTTCAAGATTAACTTAAAAATTCAAAAAAATCATGAAAATGCTGAAGTCTGAACTAAAAAAAAATAAATATTGAAAATAGCCTCCTTTGTGCTTCCCGATTATTGCTCAACTTTTGATTGATTGTAAACATTTTGTTGTTTTTCAACATTTTTCTAAAATACAACCAATAATTTTGAATTGTACGCAACATTGCACTCTTTTAAGATTTAATTCAATGTGAATTCAATGTGAGCATGACGCAACGGTTACCTATAAATTGAAAATGCCTAAACTCTATAAACTAAAAATGAAAACAGGCAAGATAGTGAGCAATTAATTGAAAGAACCATGATTTAAGAACAAAAAGCCACTTAAAAGTATATTCAATTATGCCTACTTAATACGCTTATAGCAAATGAAACTCAGCGGCAGCTTTATCTCTATAAATTCATCGATTGCATTAGTTATGAGCTGCTGAATAGTAGAGCAACTATTAAACTGTAATATCAAAAAAAAAAAAAAAAACTAGATACATCCGTTAGCTGAGAAGAGATTTTCGCTTTTATTTCTATCCTAACTTCTCCTCTCGTCACAATTTGAGAAAAGTGTCTCAATAGTGCTACGCGATATTTATACCGCATCTGAACTAAATGCAGTATCAAAACTTAGAAAAGTATAAAATCAATATTGATGTTATTCCTTCAATAACAAAGGTGTTTCTACCCTTAGTAATAAGAAATAGCGGAACAGACCTCACTTACAATCCTTCAAAAAAAAAAACAGCCATGACTCGGGAATGATGAACGACAAAAGCAGAAGGAAGAACGCATATTCGATATAAGGAAAAACGCATAGTCGGTATAAAGCAGCATTATTACCGTATTGATGATAACTGATTGGTTGAAACCGAAGTGACGAATTGTGCGATGGAAATGAACGAACCCAGGTGTGTTCCTGCGGGAGTTCCAATTGGAGAACAAATTCGCACTAGACTTGGAACTGTAAAATATATAAAACCAAAATAAGCCGGAGAGAGTTTGGGTGGCATGCTACCATTTTGCTTAGCTTGTAATATCTGTCAGATTTCTGAAGGAATGAGATGATGGTCTAGTCATTGTAACGATAGAGGGTATGTATGCCACTTGCTACCAGCAATATCTCTACACATAAATTAAATTAAATACGCACACGGGATGACAGACGATTTGATCGTAGAGACAAAGCGGATGATAGAAGCATTTTCATTGGTTGTTGTGAGTGAATTTGGTACGGTGCTGGAGGTGCAAGGTGGGCGGACTACGGTGAATGGTTGCCGATAGGGCCGAATAGCCTAAACGCGTCGAATAGCGGGACGATTGAGAATTGAATGATTTTCACCGCATATGAGGCGAGTTTTTAGAGTCGATTTAATTAGATTCCCATGAATGAAATATTTCTCGTTGTTATCACAATACAAAAAGAGAGTAATATCATATGTGAAATAATAAGTGATCCGAAAACTAAGCCACCGCACAATCTAACAACGACGCTTCAATTAATTGTTGACTAAATTCATTTCATATGAGGCAAAAACTTGGGCAAGAGAGTTGAGAGAGAACCGTATGCAAGACGATATGATGAATAATGAAGAGCATTATGGAATGAGATAGAAATAGCGACGATAGTGATGAGAGAGTATTGCACTCGAGAGACGAATTACGTAGGCAGTATGTTTACGATCATTATAGCATGATTGTCGTCAACGATTTACTTACAATTCTCGACATCCGTGTAAATTCAATTACACACATCATTCAATTAATCTCTTTAATGATCAAACTGTTAGCGTGGAAGTGGAGCGAAATTTGAATAGCATTCTTTACGAATTGTTGGCGATTTTAATATGGAGATGGAACTATCGATAAGCAATATTTTCTCTCATCAATAAAAGCTATGCCGAAGAATTGCAAGTTTCATCTAAGTGAATCGCTTTCCGCGAATTATATTGCGAGTAATCCGACTGAATTTTTTTAATTTTTTAAAATTAATTAATTGGCTAATTAATAAATAAATAAATTAATTAATTATTTTTTTTGAAAGCAATACCGATAAAGAGCTATCAATTTTTCTCTAAAGATCCCACTCTAGCTCTAATCATTTTATTAAAAGACCATTTTGAATACGTAAATCCACCCTACTTGTGGTGGGAACGTACGACCGCTCGAGGTACTCGTAAATTCTTTAAGAAGTCTACTCTCTCTCAGGATAACTCTCTAGTTGAATATGTGGTGATATTAGAAAGTTGAGAAAGGTTTATGCAATTGGTCATATACGGAGTTAATACGACAATTTTTAGGAGAGGAAAGTGTATGAGCGTTCTTTGCACTCCTTAATGAATGATCAACTTTATTTATGATTAAATATTCGGCAAATGGAATAATTCAATTAGTCTATTGTTGCTAAAAGTTTTCCAATGAAATGAAGAAACAAATTGAAGCATAATTAAATGAAATAATCTCGTTGGCAAAATTATGAACGCGTTTATACCCAAATTCAATTAGCGATATGAAATTAAACATCATGAACATTAATAAAAATATATATTATTTTACGAATGTGGCCTGATAGTAGCGGTAGCTGATTACAAAATTAATGATAAAGTACACAAACAAAAGAGGCAAAAGAGTGGCAATAGAGAGTTGCAACTAAGAGAGATACATTCTAGAAATATGTAACAATAACAGTGTAATGCGAAGATTAGAGAAAGCAGAATGTGTTAGTGATTTCGAATAGTAAAAGTATTATGAAGAGAGTCGGTAATGTCGTTCGATAAATTTCAATGCTACTCGTTAAGGTCGATAATCGTATTATCGTGCTTCACGTCTTATGATAGCAGCTTCATTAATTTACTTCTAGTCGCTAATCGCTTTTCGTAGCTACTCTTCCGCCAATCTGTCTGTTATTAAGCTCATTTCTCTCTCCCCCTCTCTCTCTCTCTCTCTCTCTCTCTCGCACACTTCCTATTGTTTAATAATTTACTTGTTTTGCAATCATTGTATGTTTTATAGACTAAAGTAGCAGAAATATAAAAGACAGGAAGAAGTATTTGATAATATGATGAAGAATCGGAAAATGAAGCACATCTTAGAGATTGCAATAATACATTACTGGGAAAGTTAGTGCACGAAGATTTGCACTAATGCTTTCCAATAATAGTTCACATCTACATGAAACAAGACAATCGACTTTCCTGTAAAAATACTGGAGTGGCGAGCAAGTATTAAGGGAAAAACGGCATTTTAAAGGTGCTCATAGAAGTTAGTGGCAAAGGTAGAGGGATAATGAATACGATGAATGAGACGTCGTGATGAATTGATTAGTTGAACAATGAACGATGCTTAAAATTCAAGTGGCTGCTAAAGACTGCACTGCTTACGTGGGCATTAAACAGTGTTAATGAGGCTGCAACTAAAATACCATTTATGGTCCGCTTAGTACTAGGATTAGAATATGCATAAGGATTCCCGTGAGAGGGAAAGGAATCCTCGTTCAACCCTGTTCCCATATGGAGGAGAAAATTTTATATTTGGCAGCCGTAACCCCAAAAGGAGAAGCCTATTTGAGAAAAACCAACTGAATCAGTTATGTGGCCACATCGCCATGCCAACATGCTTATGACTTCATATCCTTGCAAGAATGACGGACGCCACTGCCTTAGTCATTCGCCGTAGTGTGTCCACAGGTCCTTCACCCCGTTCTCAGTAGAGAAAGTGATCAAAAGCTCGTCGCATTTGCGAGTTTTGCAAGCAAGATTTAGTATGCGAAGCGTTCGCCTTTTCAGCGCCATCGAAAGACGGAATGGTTTTGGAAAATAATATCACTCACTGTCCTAATAGGAAAATTGTAGGCGCATATCACAGTAAGAAATGCAGATTTCACTAGATTGCGAAGTTACAGTGCTCAATAAATATCGCCCGTCTCCTTCCCATCGAATCTCTGACGGTTAGTTCTTCTTTCGCATTTTTTTCCTTATCATAATATTCACCTAATAGTACTTAAGATATTTTCAAAACAGTGCGCTACTGAACGCACCAATTCACCGATTGCAACTAAGGAAAAGTTTCTAACAGGAGTAATATCTTATTTGGTGCTGCATTTTGATGATAAATACGCTTCCGGTTCTATATGTGGAGATGATTTGCACATTGTTTGAATCAGCGAAGTTGAATTTCATCAATGGGCCGAACCTTGCCATCAACTCTTTAAATTGTCTCCACAGATTTGCATTTGCAAAACGCACTATCGTGACGCCGTATCTATGCTTACGTATGCATACATGAGCTTACTTTCATCTCGGGAACCCCTGAACTCAGAGTTACGGAATTTCGTGTGCACAGTGCCAATTTTAGCATAAATTCCCTCATCGTAATTCACGCCGATCCATTAATCGAAAGGAACTATGAAAATATGAATGTGAAGTTTGACCACACTCGAAATATATGGGGAATTTTAGCCATGTAGAAGTGTCGAAAATAAGTTGTACCATAATGAAATTGAACCATAATTTGTGGCACAAATTACATACGAGGGATTTCGCAATTGCAACTTGAGCATCTCATAGTTCGAAACAGCAGAATAGACAAGCGCAAATATACCTATTTATATGAGCGGAAATACCAACTTGATTGAAATTTACCTTGCAATGTAATAAAGGTGCGCGAAAACGCAGTAAATGAATATTTTTATAGAAGACTCAAACGAGAGTGCGTTAAGAACATGAGCTCATTATTGCGTATAGTTCATTATTCTTTTGCACCTAATGAAATCTATTGGTTACTCGAGTGAAACGATCAATGAGTAACCACTTGAGAAAGCTTTTCGTCTAATTTTTTCACAGCCAGCTTATGCTGAAGTAGGGTAACAATATCACCGATTCACATATGAGATCAGTGATGAATTTCTAAGCGGTGTTTGCTAAAATCGAATTCATTATTTTTGCAAGACAACTATTCAATTGAATTAGCTGTAGCAAAATGGTGGCAACGTAATATATTTCAAACGAGTGATATCGCCACTTTCACTTTAATATATGATATTTCATCAAAACAATAAGAATCTTACTTTAGAAATTCTAATTTCATTCGATAATAAAATACAAATCAATTTGAACGACGGACATTTAAAGAGAAATCTCTTTAATAATTATGACTGATATAGGTTTGATATGGGAATTTTATTATTTGAAGCGTAATATTTCATAATGCAGCGGGACAACAAAAGAGTGCAAAAGGCATTAACATTGATAGGCGTTGATATGAGACAAGAATATTATTAAATTGAACATAATATATTGTAGAATAACGAAACAATAATGCTAATCTGATTTCATTAATTCGTTCCGTTTGTGAGATGAGACACCTAACTAACTAGAGTCTATAATCCTCTAAAGGCATACATACATACGTTGACGTCTATCTCTTCGTTTTAAGCACTTTGCTAATACGATCTATCCAACGCATTATAATATTGCACTATCGTCATAGCGTAATAATCAACAATAAATATTAAAGTCTCATTTAACTGTTCTACGTCTGAGCGAAAAAAAACTCAATACTCATCCATGGACAACTAGTTGGTGGTGATACAGGTATGCATCTACCTGAATATTTTACGTTTCATAATTTTTTTTGTTTCTCAATATGATATTCGTAACTTGCTGTCTATAATGCCGTTATAAGCATCACATTGGAATGTAAGTTTTATGTCTCATAAGTATAAAAATAGCGAAGAGATATGAAAACGAATTTTACTCTTCTGAAAGGGAAATGAGTAGATTTTAAATATTATTCACAAGGTAAACGTATCATTCGCAATCAAAACTATTCACATTAATTGCATATCAACATAGAGGTGCGTTCAATAATAACGTTGCCATATTTACACTATAAAACGATAAGCAACGGATGACGTCGTAAGGGAGGTTCATTTCGAAATAGTTTACTCGTAGTCAAATTGTTTTCATTTTATTTGTGCTTAAACTACGGTCTTCAGATTTTTTTGTTCATCTATATAGCATATCAGTAAACGCGAAGTATGTTATACTTTTGAACGCTCGAAAAAATTTACTTCGTAACAAAAATTTTGTGTTTCTTTGCAGACTGCTATCGGTAGCGTATCGCTTACCTATAGCAGCAAACAGACAAGAAAACCCTGTTGCAACTTCGAACAAAGGTGCTGCAAGAGAGGTTTTCTAGTATGTCATAAGCATATTAACATGAGTCTCGAAACGAATGGAAGACGATATGGAGAATATCGCTAGATATATTTGAGATTTTAAAACGATAGAGAATGCAACTGTTTCTTCTTAATGCTGTCTCTAATCGATGATAAAATTGATGCACTCATAAGTTTATCATCAAATTCGCACTCATCGATCTCATTTATAGTGATAATCTGCTTCGTTTATGCTTGCTATCTTTACGGCACTTATGCTCTTAAGAAGAAAAAAAAAATCGAAGCAAAACAACAGATTTTAAACGGTTTTGCAACGAGTTTTTACATCGATTCTTTTCTTAAAACTATGGGTGTTAACCTTTGAAATACATTCTCGTTGCGAATGATTGCACACTGCACTGAAAACAGCATTACAGCTATCAACGTCCATCTCCCACTCTTCACTATCGTGCGCCTTATTTTTGAACGTCAATTGCGCTAAGAATGAAGTTTTTTAATTACACCATTGCAATATGTTAATGTAATCATAGCACTATACATAAGCAAACTTCCTGCTCTCGTTTTTTATTTTTTCAAAACGTTTAATCATAGAGTTGTTGAATCATCAGCTGTCAATAAGCCACAAGTGGCAGGCATATAGCGGTGAAATATTTGTCCATTCTATAGGTAATATAGTGATATGAGGAATAAAATGCCGGAATATCGATGAGTAAAGGTTTGATTGGTTGTCACCTGCAGGTGATACAGTGACTGGATTAGCGATGCGATTGAGGCCACAAAATTGCTCATAAACCATATCGTTCTACACTCATTAGGCAAAATTATCGGATTTATCGACTGTCGATCATTATATTGAGAATAGTCACAGTGCACCTACTCGACTTCACTACCATCAATAAAAACACACCGTACTCTATTATCACTCTAGAAAGACACATGATAGCATAGTACTGCTTAGAGATATTCACTCATTTTATTTTCACCTCCTAAATATTACACTTATTGTTGCAGAAAAGCGAGCCTTATGAATACGTTGAAAGAATTTCAAATGGAAACAACGGAAAGTTGAATGAAAATGATAGCGAGGAAAGAGGAACTTTTAATAAATAAACGATGAGTTAATAAAATATTCGTTTCTATATTGCGTATATTCTATCGTCTCTCCCATTAAAAAATAAATTCAAATATTAGTTTTATTTTACGGTGAAAATATTAACCACCAAAAACTGAGAATCTTCTAGAAAAAGCGAGCGTTCAAAGCGCCATCTAAAACACGATGGAACAATACTTAGTTGCACCATTATTCAATCAATTCGTCTTTTCACTTCGAATGGTCAATAATCTCAGCGTTTTCATACCGATGGCATAGCTTTCGCTCATATGATCGATCACCCAATCTATATTTGCGTTAATATGATTCTATTCGGGAAGATCGATGAAAATGACCAACGGTGAGGGTGGAATGCCGAAAAGTGGCAATCGAACTGCTCGAGTAATATATATTTTATCGAATGAAATAAGAACACATTTCAAATAGCGATTTTCGAAGCATTTAAGCTAATTGCACTCAAATACGCCAATTAAATGAGTAAGAATCACTCACTTTGTCGAATTCAACATGGCTAATTTCCGACTCAACGATATTTAAAGACAATCGTCCCTTTACAATACAGGAAGCGTAGAGAAAACTATCATAACGCAATATTCTGCAAGTAAACAATAATAACACAGCAACGTTTACATTTGCAAAAGAAGAAAAAAAAAAGAAAAAGTAAAATAGTACTGAAAATTTGTGCAGCTATAGAGAGGTATTTTTGCGCCTATAGAGCAAGCAGATTACGCGCTCAATTTATGGGCTATATTCACGGATGAAGCCCATTTGATGAATTTCTTTGTGACAGATTAACAGCCATATAACAATTCGTTTTCCACTGTTTCAACGGTGCAACGATTTTTGCGCACCTAACCACCAATTTAGGTTCCATTGTGCATTACGCTTACTGTCTGTTTATCTCTCTTTCGTAATGTTCTATATGCGAGTTCCGATGTCTCTATAGAGCTATTTCAACTGCAATATACTCTCAACAAACAAAACGAGTGTGCATTCATGTCTGAAAAGCATTTTGCTATGAATAATGGCCGGAAATTGCTATTATAGGCTTTATATAGTCGTATGTATAGATGGATGAAAGTTTAGATAACGAAAGCGGGTGAATTGCTCAATCAGTGCACAAATGCTATATGCGCTCTCTCAATAATTGCGTTCTGACATAAGCGTATTATTACTGTAAGGCAATTCAACTTGAAGTACCAATTGAAATGGATATATTGTGAGTCAAATAAATAGCACGACTCTCTATAAAAACTATTTCTTCTAAGAGACGCAAATTATGTTGGAAGAAGAGAAGTTAAATTTTCGAATAATTTCATCTGAAAGAATCCATCGTCAACATGAAGAACTACAGATAAAGCTGGTTTGATAAGCATACTGTATTCGGTTTAAAAGGAGTCAAAGGTCAAAATGAAGTGACGTCACAAACATTACAAAAAAACGCTGAAACGATCATACTCAAGGATTTTTTAATTTTTTTTCCTGACCTTTCCAAAAAAACAACATACATGAACGATTTTGCGATAAGTTTTGCTTGAAACAAAAATTATTCATTCGCGCTGCTATATAACTCACTCTTCAATCGCAATCGTTGCATGAAGTGCAGTTATGAAAGGGTCAACAAATTTCAGTTTTATTGCAAAACTGTTGCAAAATTAATTCAAGACTGTTGCAAATTAATTAAGTGCTTAAAATTTATCGGTTCATCATTGCACATACATGTTAATTTATTTAGCAATTAATGGGAAGTGCAAATATTTGGAGGATAGAACTGTGAGTGGATCACGAGGATATATCTTCGTCACGGCTAAATTGAAACACAAATTTGCTTCCTCTCTTCATCCGACAATCAGTAAAAATATAACTAAACACGAGCAACGCCCATCGATGCTGAACGATGAAATGCTGCCAATATCTCCGACTACTATCGCCTGAATATTACCATGAAATAATTTAGAAATAATATCGCGGCGTTTTTTTTTTTATTATCATCATTTTTAGAAATTCCACCATGACCATTTTATTAGGTTTAAAACGTTCAACTTGAAATCCATTTAAATGCCACACTAATATTTCTTATAAAGACAAATCAAGCGGTTGATAACGCTGTTCTTTGCATCATTATGAGGAGGATTTTTTTCGTGCCTAATTTGCTCACTTTCAAGGAGCTTCCTCTCGCTATAGTAGTCATTTAAACGCAAAGTCTTCGAAGAACAAATTCTTCAAATATTAGTAATGGTGTTGCTGAGCACACCAATTCATCAATCATTTCGTTTCTAAACTTCATTCGGCTATATGGCATCCTCCTGCGTTTTCGAGAGTGGTGAAGTCTATTTTACAATACTTCTATAGTTTTATCCAGAGAATATCAACGATCAAGTGTGGTTTGCCAATGCGAAAACTGTAGAAAATTTTTTTGGGGAACACTGAGAAAGTTTGCATTTTATTAAAAAAAATGCTCCTATACAGTCGTAAATCCCACAAAACTCGATTCTTCATGCAATGAATTAGGAAAGCTAGTCGAAATTATTGTAAACAAAATCCACTTTGTGTTTTATGTGTATTTTAGAATGCCAATATCGCAATTTTATCGACAAAATGGAACGTTTGACTGATTTTGATTCATATAAATTAAAAAGATTTAGTGGAAATAATGACGGGAACAATGAGATCACAACGGAAAAAAGATTTTGGATGATCAAAGTGAAATTACAACAAAATGGCAAAAAAACTCACATCAAATCAGCAATTATATGAGACTATTTTCTAAACAGGAATGAACGAATGGAAAATTGGCTGAAAGAACAAATAGAAAAATCATCGATATGTAAAGAACAAATGCCATTGCTTGAATTCTATTAATCAGCATATTATTTTCGAGTGCTATTGTTGCATTTAGAAGGAAATGTCTTTAAAGAAATAGATGCAGCTGCCGAAGCGAATATAGCAATAATCGCTCTAATTGGACATGCAACGCGAACTTGGGTGCACTCCTTAATTTTGGTTATAGGCGTGCAATGGGGCGAGCAATAATCCGAGTTTCGTGGAGCTCTAATTCGGACGTTTTCCATAGCGTGCATGCGCCATCACTTAATCTTAGTCCTTCGAGCACCTCAACCCCTTATCGCCTTAAAATGCAATCATAATTATAGTGCGCACACACATAAATGCGATAGAGAAGTCCGCTTATTTATATCAATCTTCGAGTTATTTCACTTCGAAAGATCGTTGACGGCGGATATTTGCGTAGGCAAGCGATATCAATGATACGAAACCCCTGGACATATGGAAAACTCGGGTGACACTTCATGGAGGGACCTTCCACATATTTCGTACACAAAGGTATGGCCTCGTACTGAGGCTAACGTGCCTAATAGTATGAGTGCATTGTCACTTTAATATGGCATTCCCGGTAGTGTCTTTTGCTTCCAATCCGGCAACTTGCAAAGTTTATAATGACATGAGAGAACAGTTCAGCGGGTCTCGCTCGTATAATACTCGTCATGATACAGACTCATCGGAGAAAGAAACATATGACGACTGCAGCGAAACCATTACGCTTGGTTGTTCATTTCAAGTGAAGTAAAAAAGCACAGTCCACATCTCATGTAAAAACTATGGTTCAAAGCAAGTCAGTGCTCGTTAAGATGAAGCGAGAAACCAGGAGTCTTCTATGGCAACAGTAGTTCCCTGTCGGTGCCAATTTCTCATGGAATCCATGCAATTCAGCGCTAAGGAATAAGTGGTGTGGAGAGCCCTAGCAAAATTTGGATATCTTCCGGGACTGATTGGAAAAAGATCTTCGTTATTCGGAAGACTGAACCTGGTCGCATTTTCATCTTGCGGGCGCTTATTCATATATTGAAATAGTGGATTAAACCACTGTTTCCTCGACGTGGACATTATAACCCTCAGACAGGTTGTTCTAAAAAACAAACAGCCACATTCATTTCATCTGTTAACGTCGCAGAAGCCACAATAATTGATTTACCGAAGGAACCAAAAAATTTCAACTCTTTAGATCGCCCTAACGCGCCCAACTAATGTGCTTTCTAACTGCCACAGAAACCACAAAAAGATGTTGTCGTGGTGGTCAGTGCATTCTACAAGGAACAAAAAGCAATACATAGATACAATTTTTCTTGCTAGAAATTGTAGTGACCGTTTAAGTCGACACGGATGGCATCGCAGTGGTCACTCCGCCTAAACAGGCAAAACTTTCTTGTCATATTTTAACTGCAACGTCTATGTCTATCACAGTACCAGTGAAATCAAAACCGGGTGGTTAGAGATAGTTTGAATCAGCTGCTGAGCGCGGAATTTGAAAGAGAGCTATGTGTGAGCGTATTTCAGCTTTATACGTCCACAGAAATATCGCAACAAGCATTTTGGTGTGCTGAATACCATAGTCGCATGACTCTTTAGGAAGTAAGAGTGTTATTACGCATCAAAAAATCCGCTCTACTAATGGACCATGTTATGAATATGATAAGGTCATTACTTGACTATTGAATGTATCAATGCTTCTATACAAGAAGAAAAATCGACGATTACAGTAGCGAGTTGTTATGGGAAAGTTTAAAAAACTCGCTGATGATTTCTTGCTAGAATGAAGACTTCGCTGAACAAAAGCGATCATCAAAAGGTAGCATAAGACAATAGCTGAATGTTGCTAAGCGTCGATTGCCCGCAAAGACGAATGTTACGTTTGAAAGCATCTCAAAGAGCAACTTAACTTCAACCGATTCGAAACGATTCATCCATGAATGTGAAATTATTTCAACGTTTTAACCATTGCTAGGTATTGCTATGAATGAATAGCTAAGTTGCATACTGCTGCTACCGTAGTTTGCATCGGCAGCAACCATATTCTCTATTCTTCATTTTTAAGGGAAATTGATGTTTTATTGAATTCTTATTGAATCTAGTGAACCCTTTCAGGTTGTCATGCTGAATTAGCTGTAAAAAAGAGCATTTCGCTGTGAAAAAGAGTTAACTAAGCGTAGAAATTGGTTGAGTGGAGACCGAATCCGAGGAACCTTCGAGAAAAGTAGGAGTAGCTGCATGGACAAGGGTATTTGATAGGCGCATGCCAAATTCAGTCTCTGCTGCTGATTGCATCACTTCTCTTGCAACTATCTACCTTCATTAAGTTTCAACTTAGCTTTCAGCTCCATGCCAACTCACCAGTGAGAGTTAGAACCGTCCACCATCAATCGGGACTGGTCTTAACTCCGCTGGCTGAGTGAATTGAACAATGAAAAAAATGATGAAAATAAGCTTGTTAAACTATAGAATTTGCATTAAGCTATTCTAAGAGACGTAGAATACGAAAGTGGAGAAGTCATAGAGAGGCATTGAAGAGAAGTGTTCTTGTATGCAGTGGTTAGCTGTCGAAGCATTTGACCGTGATCATAAACATAAATTATGATGCAAATTTCGCGATCACTTTTGTCATATGAGTCTTTGGCGCTCAATAAGAGCTGGATGTATCGTTGAACCTGAATAATATTGCCAGACCACAAAGCACTAAAGAAGTTGGAAGAGCAAGAAGTGCTAGCAAGAATACGAGTTCTATCGAATAATTTTCGAGTGAACTAAAGATCCACACTTTCTGAGAGCCCTCGAAATTGTATACAGCGCTATTCGAACCATTTCATCCATAAAACCTAACGAATCATTTCATCTTCCGTTATAACTAAAATTTGCGGCACATGGACAACGCTGAAAACGCTCTCAAGCAAGCTCATAATCGAATTGTCGCAATTATGGCGGCTCAATTGCTTGGCGCTGCTTTTTCTTTAGTGTGCAGCTATCGGCATCAATCTCACATAGCTTAATTCCGGTTTTTTTCTATCCACTGCCCAGTGGGTACTCTCTGTCGCTTTCAACCATTCAGCATATCATCGTCGAATATAATAAGCGTTTAGGAGTGCAGAAAAAAGTGGAAGCTTTAAAGTATGAGCACCACCATAAGAAAACTCCTTTGAAATGAAGACGTCATAATGGCTTAATTATCAAAATTATTATAAAACAATACACCTAACCGGATGATCAATAAGAAATTTCTAGAGAATCTATAAGGGTTTTTCATAAATCGGAATAACTTTCATTAAGAAACTGATTTCTTATGAGAATATTTGCTAAATTTAAGGAACAACATCAGCATTATAAAGCACAAAGAAAAGTGTAATAAAATATTAGAAATTTTTATGAGAACCTTCGAAATATTACTGATTTTCGCGGCGTCTCGATCTTTATGATTCTTCACAGCGTAACAATAGCGGAATACTTATTTGTAGATCTCAAAAGAAAACTATGTACACGGCAATGCGGAGGGTTAAAGAAGCCGCAAAGAAGCAAATCATCATCACTTTCGAAACTCTAAAGAATATTATTTTGCTGCTGAAGTTAACTTAATGAGCAAAATATAGGAAATGATGGATAAAATCTTTTGTGGTTCCGCTTAACGGGTCACTCTGCTACATAAATAATCAAAAAACAATAGAATATATGCGGATAGTGCGCTTCGAATTGAATTGATCCGATCGAGTCTTCGACAATGTGCAGTGGACTCTCTAGTTTGCTAAAAACATGCAAAGTGAAAGCACAATTACTTGCAAAAATGGGTACCTTCCGAGTTGTTTTTAAACTCCTTGCAAACTCATAAATCAATTTCAAAACTTGTGCTCAACGTCACACTCACTCAACTTCTTAGCTTCAATTTCTATACCTTCTAAGGTGGAATTACCGAAGAGTCACATAAACACACATACACATGTGAGCACAAACATATAAATGCAGAAGAAACAGCGTCTCCATAATTAGTGAAAACAATGGCACCACAGTAAGACCAATCTGGTTACAGTATGCAAAATCTAGATGCAAAGAAATGTTGAACTGTTTTCAGCAATTCTGAGAGGATAATCTAGGAGGCGCACTTGATGTCGATGATGGCTTTCGAGTTCGTCGGTTAGGCGATAAATTTGAGTGTGCGAAGATCGGCAATAGAAGAGAGGGGCGGCACATAGGCCGTACACACAAAATTTACGATGAGTGCGCAATCCGCTTAGCTCGTTGCTCTGTGCAAATTTTCAGGTTAATTGGCCGCCATTTATCGCCTATTATGGTGGGGCGCTCGATTGCTGTGAGTCGGCCCCCTCGAAGCCGAATACCGTGTTAATTATCTACTCAACCAGCAGCCGATAACGATTCATCGGCGTGGAAATAAGAGGCTCACCCACTTCTCGGCTAATTTTAGTACTCCTCTTCTCAGCTATTGTCCGCTTGAAAATTCGCCTAAGCGGAAACTTTATTCGGCTACGGTGTCAAACACAATGCATTCGCTAAACAATTCATTTCATGCGGCCACACATCACTGAATCAATTCCATCACAACAATGCTTCAAAAACAAAAAAAAAAAAAATTCAAGAAAACCTCTCGCAAAAATGCATCATTAACCGAACGCTTCTTATATTTGCAATTTGTGTCAGCAGCTGTCTTTAGCCGCTATTCCACAGTCAAACAATAAGAATGATGCTGATCGTCTAACGAACGGAATTGCTCATAACTAATCGGTGCTATCAGTATTGACAGATGAGATATAGAATGAAAATGAACACTTTCTGATGCATCCACCTATTGCAATGAGCTGCTTAGTATAAGCAAAGAAAAAGCAGTCGTCACGAGATTATTTGTAAAATTAATTAAGAATTCAAGTAGAAATATTACGTTTTCCCGGCAAGAATGCTTTTTTTTTTAAAAAGCCACCCAATAGTGAAGTACTGTTGAAAATTAAGACAGCTCCACAAGAATTCGCTTTTCAAGAAGTAAATTATGATGAACTTTTGTGTTTGACTGAATCTTTTAATTTCTGTTATTATAAAATTTAATTATGAAATTCATCTCGAGAAGAAGGTTTTAAGTGGAGAAGAGTGCTGCTTATTAATGGTGTATGTCCACTAGCACTTTCAACTTTCTCCACCATGCTATCCATCTTCTTTACACGACTTTGAATGCAGGGAATTGGTAAACTAATGCATTCACCGCTACCTATGGTTGTTTATGAGGGTGCATCATGCAGACACAACACAGTATTCAGTTGAAAAGTAGTTGAAATTGGGCGAGTTAATCAAGCTCACGATGAAATCCGACAATGAAAGATAATAGGAATTAAAGCGCTACCGTCATGTACGCATCATGCTATACTTGTAGCCACTTCAATAAACATGCATCGTGTGTACATATTCATTTCCTTAAATAATTCAAGGAAGATGCTCACCAAAAACCATTGGTTAACGAAGCGACCTTATTGCAGAGAAGGACACCCGCGGTGTGGTGGATTGTTGCTGGGTAGGCGGCCATGACAGTCATAAAGGTGCTCACAACAAAGATAGTAATCGTCGTAAACGCATGATTTGAACACTTGTCGTTGGATGAAATGACCTAAAAAAACTGAGTAAAAATTAGCGACTTCGTACGCTTCATTGAATGTCGCGTCGTTTCTCACTGACTACGACTTATGGCAACAGAAACACATAACGAGTGCGTTAGGACTGATGTGTGAAACGATTAAACCACATTCGACGTTTGCCATATGTCATTGGAATGCACTGAATACGCAACGGCTTTCCTTTTGCATATCACACTGCGCTCATCTTGAAAGTATTTCAAAATAAGAACTCATCTGCGCTCTTTGAAAAGCGCTTCGTTATGCTAATCGTTATCTTCCAGAAAAGCATTTCACGGTTTCATTCGTTATGAGCAAGTAAAACGAAGAGGATTTATAAGTGATGATTCTGAGAATATAAAAGAAACAATTTCGTTGATCTACTCTTTGAAAATTAATGCTTAACACAATCGTTTCGAAAATTCAACAATGACTAGATCACATGCCACTGCTTAAGATCGGCAGCTTTGTCATCAGTCCTATTAAGGTTCTGCAAAAATGGCAGAAGAGATATCTTTCACATAGAATGCTTTACGTCTGAAATGTACAACAACGATAATCGATCAAAAGTGATTTTCTTATTGTGAACTAGACTCGTGATTTAAGCAAGTGAACAAGAAGGTTACAAGTGGTGTTTGGTTTTTTATCTCTTGGAATCAGCACAAAGTGTTAAGATTTGTGAGCTCCTAACTAAACAGATAAGAATACTTCAGGTAACCAAGTTATTTTTACAGATCTTCCATGGAGGACCTAGAAGATTATGAAGTTTTTGCACAAATGATAGATTGTTAATAGTAAAATTAAATGGAATGACTAATCAGTGATGACTCTTTGGAGTTTATAATTTGTAGATGGGCACAACACTAACTAAGAAGGTGCAGGTTCAGATGTGCCGCATACAGTAATTAAAGCAACACTATATGCATGCAGTGCAATCATAATTGATGTGTTCGCAGAGAGCTATGCGAGAACGACGCGTACTTGGATACGATAATTGCTCATCTTTGAGTTACGCTTGCACGATGAACCTTACAAAAGAAACCGCTTTTTAACCTTTCAATGATAAAGCCAAACCTTTTATGGTTAAAGAGGACAAAAATTGTCTATAGTCTTGAGTATGATGGCACTGATCCAGCCAACTTTTACTATGACAACGGAATAGCGAGTGCTGGCTCAATTAAGCCGTATACTCAGCCTAATGCTTAATATGCTAATTTCTGCATGAACACATAAATAAGCACTAATGGACTTAAACATCCTATTACACGATCGCATAGAGAAAACTGTATGATCAGTTACGCATGTTAGCAGAGTCTCGCTTAGTGTGCTAGTGCAAGCAAATCGCCATGGCACGCTTACGAGGAAGACATAGGAAACACCACCTAAAATCTCTTGTTGGCGTAGACTAAAATGCTGTGCCAAAGTGCTATATGCATTGAACTTCTTCTTTTACATTTCTTCAAATTACCGCCAACGTCACTGTCATCTCATCGTTTGTATTTCTATTCCTCTTTTGTGTGTGCTCCGTTTTAGCTATGATAATGTTGTATTTTCGTTTAAAACATTTCAGCTGTTCTGTTTATTATTTGGAATCCGCTGCGCTATGACTTTTTGTCAGCACTGTTTTGTGCATCTGCTAGTCTAGTGTAGTGTTCTCAAGTGTAGAGATTTTTATGAGGTGTCTAAAGATGGTTTTGTAAGTCGAAAGACCCAAGCTCTACGAGAGGTTCATAATTAACCATTAGGTGTGTTTGAATTGGCCTGATGAGCAGCTAATGTCTGATGAACTTCCTTTTGGGAGAATATTCGTTGGTCCACATCTTATATATTGTTCCAGCACTTCGTCGAAATCACAGTGCCTATTTAACAGCTGAATTTTTGAGCACTACTTTTCACGAGATAAAGAAAAAATTAGATGTTTCATAAAATAAGCCAACGTTGGCCGTTACTCTGAAACCAATGTCCTTCACCATCATTAGATTTGCGCTACAATGCTTTCTGATAGAGAAGGAAGCAAAGACTGTGATATGATTGCTATTTACTGAGAATGGAAGACAGGAATGCAACAATGAAAAAAACCGCTTGAATGTCGTCAAGTGATTTATTATGTAGGGTTTGTGAGTAAGATTTATGTGAATACGGTTCGTTGAGCGATTTCGTCCAACCTAACATTGACTACTTTCATTTAGCTATTGGCATCTTAGAAGAATTTTCAGTACATAGGACCATATAAATGCATTATGTCGCTCATTGAAGCAACAATAAACCTATCTACGATTTCATGCATTTAATGCATCACACAAATAGAGCAACAAAACGCATCTCGTCATATGAAGAGAAATTACCATGGTGAGCAACATTCTCATTCGTCGACGACGTTTCTTCTTAATCGTTCCTATTTAATCGCATTCATGGTGAATTCATTCAAGTGGCTATCATAAAACATCAATTACAGTACTCATAAAAATGAATGCGCATTTAAAGTTGTAAGTGGTGGAAAAGATTTGCAATTTAAAAAAAAAACCCCTGAACATTTATGATGCAAGAAGATCGATGTGTGAAGAGAAAAGACGATTATAAGATAATAAGTAGTTTCGCAACGTCCTTAAGTGAGTTTTGTAAATGTTTGCATGCTTTCCTCGTTCACATTCGAAATGATAACGAAAACAGGTTGACACAAGAGAGCAATTAGGACATCTATGAAAGTAATCCAAAGAGCTAATTAAGTCAGTCATAGTCAAGTTTTGACAAACTCAACGGTTGTGTTGAAGCGAACTGCTAGACATAGATGTTCTCTATGGCGCAACTGTTCAACCAAAGATATTTTGCTGTAGTTATATCGTTTTCGTTGCTTTAAGGAAAAAAGTTATCCCGAAATCCAAAACTGGCACTGTACTGAAGCGATAGACAATACCTCCGAAAGGGACGACTCATATTCAGAGCTGAAATTAAAAAGATTGCAAGATTTTCAACTTAAAAAAAAGGGTAATGATTTTTTACGTGGAACTCATTAAATAGTGGCCTACGTGCAATAATATCACAAAATATATATCATCACAGATAAGGCACCAAATCGAATGCAGGATGACCAATCCCAGATACAGGCTATATAGAAGATTCCTGAAAAGAAGTCTTTCTAGATAATTGCCAAAAGGGGACAAATGTTGTCATAGAAGATTGTCATAGAAGATTCTTTCTAGGAAAGAAAGTCTTCCGGAAATGAGATAAAGCGAGGACAAATGTGGCAACAAAAAGAAAACATAGGTAGAATTACCAAAATCACGAAATGCCAAAAAAAGTAGTCTAATTATAGAATAAAGAAGATTTGAGCCAGAAAAAGTTTTTAGTGCTTTATTTCTTTTTTAAAATTCGATGTATAAGTGAGCAACATAGAGACAGGAAGCGCTTCACTTCCGCAACAAAAACGCATATTACACATAATCTATGTTCTGTACATTTGCGAGTTGTAACGTCAGCGATATAAGGTGCAAGTTGTTCAAATAGCAACAAACGAGATAAGAATACATTAAACGCCGGAAAATTTTCTGTATTTTTTATCGGTCTGTATTTCGCTATTAAATGTATGCCAGTGATTCCTAGACAACAATTTCTGCACACCGCTAATCAACACTCCTCATAATGAAGCATAAAATCCATTGCAAATAATAGATACAAGATCAAATGGAGGAAGGAAATGAATAGCACGCCAATAACGACTACATCTAAAGAGAAGATAAGAAGTTTGGGTGTTGAACGAGCAACTACAGGTGTGGAGTGGTTAGGTGTGACCGTAAGTTAGTGGCAAGGATAAAGATCACGCTGTAAAAGGACACGCCTATATGAGCGAAACGCAACGCACCAATCAACAATAGTCGAGTGGCAATTTAAGTGAAGGGGAGTGGCGAATCCAAGATTCGTACAATAAATTGTCCACTTGCATAACTCGAATGGCTATCCAATCGTTAAATGCCCTAACCGTTATGCTTAAGATTTTTATTTGGCCTTCACACATATGCAATCATATGACCACTATGTGGAATATAAAATTTCATGTGGTTGCAGAAATTGTTCCTTCATTTTTTGTGGGCGTCAAGGAAAGTGGATCCATAAAAACAAATTTTTCTGACCTTTTAGCTTTCCAATCTGGGGAAGCAAGAGCATTAGCAAACGAACCTATATGGTTGCACAACGCTCGTATCAACGCCGTTATTAAAGAACAACCTATAATAGGAGTGCACCTCTACAAGGAAATGTGTGGCTTTCCTGTTGGAATGTCGCATAAGCAGAGATTTGCGCTGTTCAGCTATGAAGTGGCATTCCTCTGGCATTGATCTCTTTTTTCCTCCTTTCTTTCAGGACATCTGCTTCCCAACATCCTTGACTTTACACGAAAATTTAACCATAAGGTAATGCTCTGAAGCGAACATTGCCATTGCCCCAAAACCTTAAATCAGCTTGGGGAAATCCGCTTTGGCGCATCGGCCTTATGGCTGAGGGGTGGATTCCTACTTCCGTATCTCGGCCACCAAGATGTGGAGAATCTGTGGCCTTCGTTTTAGACGGCTGGAATCTGTTGCTTAGTGTACGTACCTCCCATGGGCAAGTGCCTTCTCTGCAAAGCGTGGAGTTACTTTGGGACTTTGCAAACTTAACACTTCATCGCATGGAAATGTGCACCTTTCGTATTTCAGTGCTCCGCGTGCAACATCATCACACTTTCTCGTGCGGGTAAGTGTACCTCTCACCGCATGAACAGTTCTTCCAATCTTCTTCTCGAGATAAATAAGCCGCTGATGTTTCAACCCTAAGTAAGACAAATTTCCACTGCTTCGGGTGGGTCGATTTATCCTCCTTTCTATTTGTAATTTATGAAGGAATTTTTCATGCCCCACTTACTCCGATTGAGGTTTGTGTCTATGTTCTACGCGCGTTTAGCGTTACAGACATCTAATTTACAGTCTCGCTTGACACTGCCTGAAGACGTTTTCAAATAAAGCAGCTTCGTATTCGCAAAAAACTGTAATTAGTTCCTTTGAAGATTAAAAGTGGAAGTCGGACTCATATTCATGAAAGTTTTTACTCTCCAGCATAGTCAAAACAGCATTAAATAGGAAGGGTCTAAAAGTTATGCTGTGAACTACACCTTTTTTTTTATTATAAAGTCGGAAAGTGCCATTAAAAAGCCTAGTTCGTTTGCTGTATGGATCGCATCTACTGTTCCATCTATCTCAAATTTCGGTGCCGTAAAATGATGCATGTGAAGTAATCAGCGAAGCAATGCCTTTCGTTTTATTCCGCAGCAAAAGCAGAAAAAAAAATCAATTTTTTAATGTAAGTTCATGCACGGCATGCACTACTCGTATGTAAAAAGCGTTTCCGGCAACAGTAATATGTAACAGAAAAATTCCAGAAAAGACTGCTCTCTGCATCATTTCGATATGTCGCATATCATGGACACTTATCTTTCCCACTCATTATTTCAAGTGCTTCCGCTTTATATTTAAAGTGCCAATGCTGTATAACATATGCATATGCTGACTATTGCTCTTACCCACTGATCTCCGCATCCATAGAACACACTACCTCTTCGGAACGTTCTCAACATATTTAAAGCAAAAGCACGAAATTGTTCGAAGCAAAGTCTCATGGTGCACGAAAATATTCATTGCACAATATTCCAGCGAACAGAATTATGCAGCTTCGGTGGCAACTCATAGAGGAAGCAATCGTCTAAATAATAGGATGCATTTTCTGATAAGTTGACAGTTTTCAGCAAGGAATTAGTATAAAAATTGCGGAGCACACGCTTTGCACTAAAGAAAAAAGTGAAGCCAACAATTTCATTTCTCAGTACACAAATCTACATAAAAGATTGTCGTTTTCTTCGTTCGCTGCGATATGAAATGAATGGATCAAGTGGTTTCGTTGAAGTTTTATATGCAACCTTTTTTTTTTTTTTTTTTGCAGCGTAGAAATTGCAAAGAGGAAGAATGTGCGAAATTTGGGCAGCAAACAACACATACGTGTATCTTTTTGAATCTGGCAAAGAAAACAAAAGATGGGAATATATGGAGTCAATCATAGCACTGTTCATGGAGACTAGCTATTTGAACATTTTTTTTAATTGCTCAGAACGACAGCTTTCATGAGAAAAGTCAGACTTTAGCTTTTTTTATCCTTGAAAAATCTAAACAAATTTGACAGCAGTGTGATTTTGCTCTCTTCAAGATCACCTTCAGGTGAAAACGAATAGGACTGCAGTTTTGATGTTGACACCAATAATATCGCCCAACAAATATGAACGAAAATACGAAAGAAAACGTAAACTACACAGAAAATTCATCGCTAAGTTGTAGAAAGAAAGGAGGATAAAGCCATCTATCAAAAGCAATAGAAATTCATACTGCGCAGCGTTGAAAGATCAGCGAGACGAACACAAGAATGAAGTAGCTGCACATACGATAATAAGATATTCACGGCGCGATTGCCCACAATGTAGCGCATTAAACTGGCGCATCTCAAACGCCATGTGCCTGGGGCAACTTCAGACTTCATAGAAAAGGCATCTGCGCTTGAGGGCTAACACAGACGGGGTCACGAACTCCACTTCATTGAGACGACGGTCACGAGTCAACCTCTGGATATATGGTTACTGATTTTTCCATTCGTCCTCCATGCAAGCCACGGATTCTCCCTCATGAGGCGAGCCACACGAGAGGAAGACCCCTGACCTGGCTATGGTACAAGTGATCGATGATACGGATCCCTGTCCCTATTGAATGTCTATACATTTTGATGAGATATGGCCAAAATCAACGGATCATTCTCGAACTCGCTGCTTCACAAACCATATAAAACATTTTTACGAAGACAATTTTTAAGGGTGTCAATCGTGAAGTATTGTTACACGAAATTCCGAGTGGATCTTTCAGGTGCAAATTTGGATTGCACTACATGTCCAGTTACACATCGCGAACGAACTTACACGTTGGTCTTTAGGACGTTCCTTTTGCCGTCCACTGTGAAAGCTTCGATTTTCTCTCGCTGAATCCAATACAAATAGTTTCAGGAGTTAAAATTTTATTTGTTCTTCAGAATTGATGAATTCCATAGAACATCGCTTCAAAAAAAAATCCTCCCATATAGACGTAATTTGGATTTGAAAACACTTTCGGCAATGATACGCCTCTAGAGAGTTATGTCGTATAGTTATGAAAAGTTGAAATTTGATATTATGATGCATAAAATATTGAAAAATATAGCTAAAAAAAATTCAACTATGAGAGTTGTTGGGTTAATTTCAACGTAATAGCAGAAAGGATGTTGTGTAACGATGCACATTTCTCATTTCGACATCAAAACAGCGTGCTGAATCTGCGAGGCGAAAACTAATTACACGTCTAATTGCTTCAATATTTGCCTTAAGTGGTGCGCATACAGATTAGCGAAAAGCGCTTTTGGCCCTACATATTGTTCATATTGAATCGTTGCAATCTAACTGCTGACAGACGAAATAAAATTGCCGAATAAATGGGAGCAAGCCAATTCCGACAAGCAAAGACATTGGGGGCGCATTGTTTGCGTAGAAGAAAATCAAGTGAATTATGTGCATGGCGCCCCATCTGCATACGGTAGTTTTTTCATTTCGGCACCTCAATGCAATTAAAAAGAACACGCCCCAAGGCGATTGGCACTTTATTGTCACGTTTCCTGAATCTAGATGACAACATCCGTCGCACCTTTGTCGCTTTCTTATATGAATAAAAGACAAATTTTCCGCGCCAGAAAAGTGTTCAACAAAGGAAAGAAATTTATGAGAGCTGAGTTAATTGCGGTTGGACATAGCCTTTAAATAGCCAATTCTCTCTCACCCAACTGCGATATTGGCAGCAGAAATGAAATCATGAAAGGTTGGATCTATAGAGTTTTCGTTTAGTCATTATCAACTCGCCTACTATGTAAAACATTCAACACTTTCATATAAAAGCATCAGCACACGTTAATCAGCATCATCCCCGTCCTCTTCACCGCTCTTGACATAGGGCAGTCATATATGCCGAGCGACCTCTGGGAGAAAATGAGAAGAAATTCAAACCGAATGAACTCTAAGTGTTTAGAAAAATTGCTAAGAATCTCAAATTGCGAAGAATGAGCTCAAAACGACAAAAGAAGGAAGAAATGATTCGAAATTATGACGATTATACTGATAGCGGGTTTATACGACGGGTGCAAAATTGACGATTCGAGCTAGTTTGCGGGTTGCGGGCATCGTTGCATGATTTCGTAAACGTGTAAGCACGCATAGCGATGTAGATGACATTTCACGTACGCCACACCAAAGGCCATAAAATGTACCAAGGAATTGATAGTGTTCCAAGCAAAGTTCTAGTCCAACTTGATTTACACTGTGGAAACCCTCATAAGAGGTGGGAGCGAGAAAACCAATTTTAGTGACATTGATAGATCGAAGAAGTATTTAAATTTTTTTCTCTTCTCAAAAACATTGATATTTCAATTTTTTTCTTCCCAAAAAATGAGTTGTAAACTTTGAAATTCGTTGAGAAAAATCGAATGAACGAAAGCACGACTTTAATCACTTGTACTTCAATTGCCTCTAGAGATGATGGCTTCCTCGTAATGCCATTAAAAGTACTTGTGATGCAGCGCGAGATAGCGCTGATGTTGCGGCTCTAATAAAGCACTTCAATAACAACTAACACATATTGGACTTTCATATGTGGAGAATTCATGTTTCAATCAACAAGATTTGTACGGTTATAGTCGCGGTATATCGTTTGCTTTAATTGTACCTCAAAAAAACAAGAGTCTGTGAAGCAGATGCCATTTACAAACATTTTTGAGACGTATTCGATCTAATATGAGAAGGTAGACAGTAGATGAAGAGAAGATCGTTTATGAATAGTGATATTAATATGAAATTGAACTTCTAGAAGACATAATCGAACATAAGAATGACCATCTGGCCAGCATAAATCGATAAACGCTTATGAAATAGGTTATTATGTGCATATAAAAATATTTGCTATAATTCTATTTCATTGGAGGAAAAAACGACAAAAAATTCGACGAAAATTTTAGGTGAGCGCACCGGCTAGCTATTCTGCTAGTTACAAGTAAGTGTGACGCTTGCGTGAACAAAATTTGACAGCATTGACGATTTCCGACTTAATCAAGCTAATTGGAGTGAAACACGCAAACCACTCGGCCATCTTCCACTGTCGAACTCATCATCTTGCCGATCATAGTGCAAATTTATTAACCGTAATATTGATAAAACATTCAGTAAGTACACATATGAGATAATTTTTAGTCAGCGGCGACGATAAATAGAATATGAACATTTTATGCACGAGGGAGCAGTTGAAAATACTTTGTGGGGTAAATTATTGTTTTTTATTTACTCGCAGATTCCATAAATAGTAGGAAAAAATTTTCAAGTTTTGCAACAGCGCAAATATTGCAAAAATTTAGAAATTTTTCAACAGAAAGATTTGTGGCGGCTATATTGGATTTGAAGATATAAAACTTTTGACGAAAGAATTTTATGCGGCATTTTTATGGTGTGACCAAAAATGAATATAAAATTTTTGTATTGCAGCGACCTTTAACAAGCTTGAGTATACACTTAGCAAAGATCATTTGTTACGTAGTAGATGTCAAGCCTGAAAGATTCTTTTCATATTGTATCATAGATCTTTACTTGAGGATAGATTTTGATGGATCACATAGCGGCAACATCATGGGATATGTGGCCGATTTGTGAAGATTAAGAAGTGATTTGTGCGTCCATCCTCTAAATCTCATTCGATTTGAAATAGTGGATGCTATAATGAAGCATACAAACAAGCGAACAAACATGTGTCATGTAGTGGGGAAAAATTACATACAAGCATATAAAATTGCGTACCGATAATATCTGATATAACGCAACACTTGTAGCTGCTGTTATGGCTACCGAGGCCAACAAAACCCGAAAACATGAAGAAAGTGTCACACAGGAATGACCAAGGGAGAAAGGGAAAAGGACTGCAAAAAAAACTCCATTCAAAAAGAAATGACAACTACAGGAAATGAAGGTATTTAGCTTATCTATAGTTCCAATTCTTTTCCAAAAGAGAAATTATAGGGAACATTCAAATGGAACTATCCTAGTCAACTTTCAAAGAACTTAGTATTAGTGGTAAATCACTATGCTGCTTCATTCATCACATGTGAAAATTGCCATATAATTACGAGTAAAGAGCATTTCCTTGCATTATATATGCTTGCTTTGAGCAACACCTGCATCGTGTTTGTTATCTTGAAATATGCACATATCCTATTCGCGCCATATTCACGGGTTTTGTTCCGGGGAAGGAGGGGGGGGGGGGGGGGCTGCGTTTTTGCACTTTTTATAATTTGCACTTAATGGACATTTACACCAAATCGCTTCTGACAGCTCATGATTTCCGCTAAAGACAAATATTAATCGATGTATTGCTCGCTCAACATACAAACTACAGCCAAAATTGAATTCCCTCCAAATAGTGCATAATGGTCCTAGAGGGATATTGCAGACTCTTGAAACAAGAATCTATCGGATGCGATTTCATCGATGTCATGGCTAGTAGAGCTGTACGAAGAAGCCAAAAAGGTTAGTTTATTCTTATATAGAATAGCGACAGAATTTGCATTTTCAGCTGATGTTTCAAGAAGTAAAATGTTCGAAGGAATTGATGTTTTCTACGATTAGAGAGAGATCGGTGAATTGCCATTTAGACAATAAAGTCCACAATACCATACAATGAAAAGAGCAAATTAATGCGGGGAACTCAGAATTAAAATGATAGCTCCAAATAATAGCTTCCGATAATGTAGTTCCTTGCGCGGATTTCGTGATTCTTGATCAAACATTAGCAGTTTAAACTTCACAGTTTAATAGTCTTTATGATGAAAAGCTGCTTGATCATTCTATACAGCAGTGTGAGAAAAAGGTTCGTATGGGCGCTAATGGATTTATATATACGATAGTACCGATAGCATTTAGTGAACAAATAAAACTCACTTTAGTTGATGTAGTGCGGTAGCAGAGTTTGAAAGAAATTCGGAGCTTGTCACAAATTAGATGAATGGTGATATACACTTTGAGACGAGCAATTCCTAGATGCCTCGTTTAGAGAAATACTCTGAAAATTGATTACCAAACATCTACCTATTGATGCCTTCAACATCCTTCTCACAACACGATAATAGGATATCTTCCTCTTTCTGTAAAACGCGAATCGAAGGAGTGAAGTCATTCAATGATAATGACAAAAGTAAGAATTACGGAGCAATTTTTGGCAAATTGCGAGGAAGATTTTGCTACCGGTTGCGGAACTGCGCCCACTATCTGAACTGTTTTTCAGTGCAGTGTGAGGAGCAGGAAGTCTTATAGCAATCCGATCGTATAAAGGACATAAGTTCTATTTCTTCGTTATTTTATTTACTCGGAGGATATCATTAACACTGCTGAGTTGAATAATCTCAGCAAGCTTGCAATATGGTCTCGCGCATTTTCAAATGCTCCAAGAATGTGCAAAAATTGCTCCGATTTCTGAATCGAGTAGAAAATGAAAAGAGAAAACGGAAAGAAATATAAGCTATGTCGATATATTTTTAAAGCAATGCGATTTGTACTTCGAATGCTTCTGATGCATCTATATGGAGAATATTTTCTTTTGCATTCAATTTCCGGAATTCTGCATCATCCATGAATATTACTGCATCGTTTGTTAGAAAGAGCTATTCTAAAGTGTATTGCTTTTAAAGAGATATGCAATTTAGTCAATATGTAGAAAAAAAAACAATCTAGAGTAGATAAAAAACACAAAACAACGAATTGAAAAAGAGTTATAACATAAATGAAATGACAACCAGAATTTTTTGCTACATAAGAGAAATACGCTCGTTGGATAGGCAACATTCAGGGCACTAGCATTAGCAAGTATTAAAGCATACGCAATATGGCATTATTACGAATCTTGATTATTAATAACTTCAATTAATATGGTCATATGGAATAGGCTTCCGAGTAAGAGAAATGCGTTCCTTTAATCGCACGCAAGTGCTAATGAATTTCGACAACCGTTTAAATAATTCATTAAGGCGTTTAATGCCATAACCAATCTACTCATCCTATTCATTCACTTCGGCGCACTTCAATTTGCACCTCAAAACAATTGAAAAGTAGATTTGTTCAATTCACTAACGTATCAAATCAACGGTGTAACATGTCATCAGAAACTATTAATATCAAAAATAATAGAAAAGAATCGAAAAAAGAAGCATGAACGTTAAAAGGTGTTATCTATTTATAGCAACGATAAATTAGGCGATTTTAAAATACTGATGCTGTTGTTGAAGAATTGTGACAACTCTATAGTTTAATAAAGCTACACAGAAACAACGACGTCATTGTTTGCTATTAACGAATTTTGAAGTTGAACGCAATTCAATATGAAGTAATAAATCATTAAGAAAACAAATCTTTATGAAAATTGTACAACATAGCAGAAGAAATAAAACATAGCGATAATTGAACTAATCGACAACGAATAGAGGAAATTAATAAGCGAATAGGAAACAGAATTAACAAAAAGATGACATTTTTTAATTAATATCGACGAATAGAAGAAATTAATTAGCGAATAGAAAACGCATTAAGAGTGCCGAAACGATTTGCGATTTTGCTTTCCAATCTGTTTGTGCGGAACGCTACAATGTTGCCGATTTAAAGGAAATAGCGGTATAATGTTGCTGCTAGTACGAAGCTCATTCATATGTGTTAAATTCAAAACATGTTACACCATTTTCTGAGTGTTGCTAAATTCTCAACTGGGAATGGAAACTTTCTTGACAGTCACTTCTAGGTGAAAGGAGCATTTCCTCTTCCTCTACATCAGAGTCACCTCTCCTCTCCCCCGCCCACTCCCTCCCCATTAACCATGAAAGCTTCTCTTGTCAACGACTTGCATCATCACCACCTCACACGACAGATACATGCATTGTCTAATGTAGTGGTCATTGAAGGTAACAAGCAACACTTAAAATACTTGAACGCATAATGAAACCAGCATCATCACAACGATACGAGACGTCTCAGTGAGGTATACTTCTGTACGAAATCAGTATCACACACCATTCTTACTCGAATCTAAGATTCCACGCCTTCCCGTAGTGTTTAAAAGAGGCCGCAACCTAATTACATCCCTTCCAGTAAAATGTAGGGAACAGAAATCCTCATTTTTCTCCTTCTTTACTATACTTCTTTTCTTCACCATTCCATTTCTTCCTACCATTACGGCTTCGACAACTCGACCCGTGAAGCAGGTTAGGTACTTACATTTCAGGTGGAAGCAACCAGTATAAAGCCACATGTTTTTAACTTTTCTCATCTCAAACTGCAGAATTTGGCAACTTCTGTCGACCTGTTTGAGTGGGATGCAATATTCAACGGCTTTTGCCTTTTTATTCACTGCGCTAAACTCCAGTACGTACGTGGAACGTATTTGATCTGATAAACACTATCGTTTCCATCCTTCTCTTGTTTAATGGATGCTGTACAGTGTTGAAAAAGAATCAACTTGCCCTCTCCATATTTCGGTGAATTAAGAAGGGAAACAGCTTTTCTCCAACTTACTGCACTATGCGCTCTTCATTATCTAAAGACTTTTCCTGCTCTTTCTATTCAGCGAGCCCCTCTCCATGAAAATGTCCGAAACACAAACGGCAGAAGTGACTAATGAAATCGTGTTTTCTTATGAAAATGAACTATTATGGGTCGAGATATTCGCACTATCTTCATTCACTTAGGTAAATAAACACCTTGAGAAGCCACTCCTCCGTTCAGGCTATCGAAAACATTGTTTGCCTGCACTGCATGCCATAATTCACTTCCCGGTTTAGCGCAAATTTGGAAAGTCAGAGCGATTGGAACGGGGAATTTTCGCCCTCGTAACTAACTCATTGCGTTGAGCACAAAAGGTGTAATTCATCATGCTTCCTTCTGTAGTCTTCGGTCCACAAAAAAGCGTGCTACCTAAATTTGCTAGCAATGCTCAGGGTGGTTTGAATAGTCCGGCTGTAAGAAATTCAACCCACGTTTTCCTATGATAAAAATCAGCAAGAATGCCTTCAATTTTGATCAAACCTGATATGAGTTGCTACACAGTTTGCATATTGAATTCTGCAGTGACGTTGGAGCCTCAAGAACTCACCAGAGGAGGATCAATCGAAAATATATCATCTATCTTGCGGTGCAAATAATGCGCAATAAATTCCACCGCCGTGCCTTTTTATGATTAATGACTTCCAGCAACCAAATAGATGCTCACGTTCTGATCCTACTTCAGACAGTGACCGTAAAACAATCAAGATACGTTTGGTCGATTCATACATAGCTTAAAATTCTCGATATTCACTGAAACAAATTAAACAAGTGTGTGAATTGAATTATTCGACCGTTTACGGCGGACGGAGCGCTTTAAAATACTGTCACTTTAAAGAGGAAATAAGTGCTGATTTCAGGATGAGGAACAATAATGAAAGATTGGATATGATTAGAATGCGAAAGTGAAACGCCTAAATGAAACTCAATTCATTCAGACAGCAAAGCGTCAAGAAGCATAACACAACAACAAGCGCAGAATGTGCGTTTTTGAATTGACACCATATATCCCGCTAGAAATTCACAGTATATAGCATATCGCAACCTCCAAATAATATCCATCAAACAAACGCTCGAATAAATTTTAGACCGATTGATGGTATTAAATCTTATAAAAGAATCGCTTTTCAACTCTGCCCGTTACTTTATCAAGCCTAATCGATACAATTTGTTATGCCATTATCCAACCTAAAATGCTTTAAACTTCAAGCATATTTTAGTGTTGATAATAGCATAAAAAGCCAATTTATGTTGCGGATTATATCCATCGAGGTATATCCACGATATTTCACTGGTTGAAAATATCATCCACATATGCATGTATACGCAGATACTATACCATATATACACAGATACTACTATTTCATCATATATAATTTTTGATGCAAAATTGCCGAACATATCAAAATGAATGTTTATTCAAAATATTAGTAATCCAGTGATTTATATGTCAATCACCCTACGTAAAGGCGAAATCATTTGATTTATCCGCATTGACATCAAACGAATGCCCTTCGAAAGATGAATGGACATTTGCGCTATTAAATGAAATTAACTGCTTGATATTAAAGCAACAAGAGATCAGCAAAGATTACATCTAATACTCTCAATACTTTCTTAACAACGTAAGTGTATTTATTGCGATATTCGTAATTAAAAAAGTGGATGGTATAAATAACGTCATTTACAGCACCTTAATGATGTGTTCATTGATTCCCCATCCTATCATCTTTTTAAATGCCATAAAAGACTCGCTCTGAAGTCGCTCTCAAGTGCATACAAGTGATGATTAATTATCACTCGTTCACGGTGGTAGGATATAAAACGGCTCAATTCCGATAGTTAGAGGAGAGATCGAAATGCATTTATATGTACGAAACGTTGCTAAAAACAATATAGCTGGATGACACACTCGAGAACAACAAATTTCTATAGAAATTTTAGGAAAAAGCATACATCGAATGCAATTATTTGAAGCACGCGTTTTGAAAGAAAGGTTTTCAACAAAAAAAAAAAAAAAACGATTATGTGTGTTTAACGGGAAGTTCAATTCCCCACAGATTCAAGAAATTTGTTCCCGTACCCTTCCAAATTTTCGGCGAACCATATTTAAGCCTTTACTTTTGACTTAATAACGATAAAAGCTGCACATAGGGAAGAAAAAGAGTGAAATGCTTGCAAATGATATTACAAACCCTGTATAAGGCTATCATCTCCTGCAAAATTCAACCGATAGGTCGAAGCGATTAGTGAGTCATTTGCATAGGCTTTGTCATGGGCTTTTCTTTATCGGATCAACAATAAAAAGCAGATTTCTAGGTTTTTTCATTACGTCTACGAGCATGTGCGGTCTACTCAATGACCCAACGAGGTATAATATAAAAGTGCATATTATCATAATTTCTTTGGTGCCCACATAATTTTCTTGCTAAATTTGACAAATCACTCATTACTCTAGTGACGTTTGATGCATTTACGTATAGCCCAACTAAATGCCATCTATTACAATCTGAGATGTCTGCCTAGATCTGAGCAAAAAAGCAGCACCGATTGCATGAACAAAATCGTAAGGTTTTCGTAATGTTTAACTTCATAATATTGGAACTTCAATGAACCATAACACTCGAACAACAGGTTCACAACTTTCGCGATAGATACAAAGCTTACACAGACAAAAATGTTATAAATTTAAGCGAGTTTCGAAATGAATAAATAAATAGATGGAAATGCATGAGGGCCTCAAGCATTACATATAACCTCTATACACTTTTGAATGAGTGAAGTTCACTTCGGGGTGATGAAGAACCTTTATCGTAGGGAGACGGCACTAAAACCGGGAGTGTTTCAAAGAACGTAAAAGCGCATTGAGAAGTCTGAGGCGAAGTGCGGTTCTGCGTTAGAACCACCAAGCCATCTATACCAGCTACCTATATGTATGAAAGCATCGACGATATGCTTTTCAT
>JAAVTS010000710.1:48502-68852 GCA_022845575.1 Baylisascaris ailuri | reverse complement strand
AAAAAAAAAATAAAAAAATCAAGAACGCTGGATGTAGAATATGTTCTATAAATTTCAACATTACGATGGTTATTGAGTTAATAATGTTGGACACATACGCGTGAGCACAGGCCGCATTCATAATGCGCTTTTACAATGTAATTTACAAAAATAAATAAATAAATAAATAATTAAGTAAATAAATAAATAATTAGACAAATAAATAAGTAAATGAATAAATCAATAAAATAAAATAAAAATATATTGCAAAAATAATATGACTCAAGCAACTGAGAAAATCTTTAAATCATCAATATGTCTCTGAGTCTTTAATTAATAAATCTTTCGTACGACCTTCATTTCCGGTTTTCTTCTTTTTTTTCGCATTGAAAATATTATAGAATTTTTCAAATTTCATATATGCCATAGCCCTGTTCACTTATCGCGGACGGAAGATATGCGGATACATAGAAAGGGATCGCAAGATGGAATAGGAAATGGTGTGATTTTCAAGAAGTATAAGTCCCTACAAAAAATATAAAAACAAAAATATAGACCAGAAAAAGTTCAGTCACGCATTCCCTGCACTATTTTGCGCCCCCTTCGTCGTCAACTTTCCCTCATCATCACCTTCCTTCCTTATCAAAACGTCCATCTGTCTGTCTTTTTATTCTTCAATCTGTGAGGCTTTCAATGCAGTCAACAAGACAATCGAGGATGAATTTCTGTTCGTTTTCGAATGAGAGCTTCTAGGGGGAGTGCAAATTTGAAGTGATCAATCAAAGAAGATGACTGGTCAGAAAATATTAGCCATAGGCCAGCTGCTACAAAATAATAAATTGTTTTTGGAAAATAAATTGTTTAGTTTTCTTCTGAAATAAGTTGTTTTTGGAAATTTTCAACTAATATTGTTGCAATCGAATTGAGTAATCTGTTCGTAGTAAGCAATAACGAAGTAATATTAAAGTAAGAATAATATTTAAATTTCCACTGTGGAATGCAAAACTTTTGGTGTTTTAAATTTCTTTTTGAGATATATTGAGTTTTGCTGCAATCGTTGTATTGCATTATTCTCAGTTTCTTGCTTCATTTTATATTTCCATCCATGTCGATTAAGGGAACGTTTTTCCTCACCATTTCGTTTCAGTTCTATTTTCAAGGTGAACAGTTTCATACTTATGAAATCGTTTGTTAAGTTGAGGTTGCACCACCTATATCTTAAAGATCCAACAAAAATTCGAATAAGACAAATCTTTTATGAGCTTTAATTATGCATAATTGCACAATTGGCGGCTTAACGAGCGTTTCGTGGATTCTGCGCTTTTTTTGGAGTAACTTATGAGTATCGAGCTTCCATCAAAGTGCCATTTTTTTTCGTTTCCGGAAGCAAAGTAAGTAATATGCAAATTTCATGAATCGTTTTTTTATACCTGTAGAGAATTTTCGTATGCGCTTATCTCTGCTATGTTATAATGTTGTGTTTTTTGTTTTTATTTTTATTTATTTATTTACTTATTTATTTATTTTTGTTTAGTAGTGCGGATGTGATCGTCAACGGCGTATTTCAACGTAAAGTGGCAATAAAGAAATGGCTTGGAATGTTTCATGATGGCGGTGCAAGGGCTCAACGTCTAGCGCAATTAGCATATCGTGAGGTGTGCTTCATGGCTACACTCACACATCCCAANGGAGCAGATAGCGGCCTGTGGTGATGAAGTTCCATAGGAATGACACTGTATAAATAGAGGAAGGGAAAGGAATGAGTGATACTCTGTACCTGATACTAAAGTACCACATAACAGGCGAGAACAGGGAGTGTTTCAAGTCGTTCAACAGCTTTAGTCGGACTTTTTTGTTCTTCTCTGAGAAATTCCACTTGCAAAGCTTGTGTTTCCCATGTGCATCACATTTCTAATGTACAATCTAAGGTAATTATACATGGTTCTGTCGAGAAGAAGCAAATGCTGAACATTCCGAAGATTCCGTTGTCGGCTAACCGTTCGCACAACAATCGATGATAAGATCCAAAACTCTTCTCTTTCTCAAATCGTTTTGACTTAAAGTGTTTATTTCTCACATTTTTGAATTCTTCGAAACAAAAATGTGAATTATCTGTCAGAATCTTTGTCTTTGTAAAAGCTCTATAAAAGCGCCACTTTACGTCAGTAAATTCATTCGTTCGTTCAGTTGCGGGTCCTCAGCCACATCTGGGGGCTCAGCCGGTGACGTGGAGTGTCGCCGAACCCCACCGCCACATATCCACTAAAATGGCCTTAACGGGGCTTTATGCCCTGCCAATCCAAACCCTTGCAAATAGGCTCCACCATGCAATCGGCATGGTGCCCAAGCTCGACCTTCAATGTCCGGCGGCACTTGAAAACCCGTCGACCTATTTATCCGACCTTCGTCAGAAATACCAATTATCGTCACGCACCCTCAAACGCCAGGTTGACGAAATAACTGTACTCGACCAAGCGTGGAGGAAGGCCCTGAGCAGAGCCGACCAACAAGAACAGGAAGCCTACCATCATGCAATTACCGATCCAACGGGATTTTTTGCGCGTGTAGCGGAAGCCCGTGATCTCCTAGACCAAATCGACGCAAATCTGACGAATATTGACTCTACCCTTCACACGCCAACCGATTCCGGCGAGAATTTCACTACGGGTGCTTCTCCTACTGTTTCTCCCACACCTGCACGTGCCACCTCAACCACATATGCTCCAAATTTGCGACTGCCTCAGTTGGAATTACTCCATTTTCAAGGAGACCCGTTACTGTGGCCAATGTTTTGGGCTTCATTCCAACATTCAGTTGATGAAGCTCCTATTCCAACGGTACACAAGCTATCGTACCTTCTCAGCACCCTTGAGGGTGAAGCGGCGCGAACTGTAGCCGGGTACGCGTTTGATGAGAACAACTATTCGGTTATCAAAGAGGCATTAATGCAGCGCTACGGCAATCTCAACGCACTACGTCGCACTCTGCATTCACAACTGCAAGCACTCAAGCCAACGGAACGAAGTTCCTTCCATGAGAATGTGAACACAATTCTTACGATCGTACGCCAATTGAAGGAGATGGGCGAGCAAATCAACAATCCTCTCCTCGAGACAATAATCGAGAGCAAGCTGCCGAATTCCATTTTGATGGAAATATACAAGGAAAAGGAACGCAATCCAGGATGGGACGTCGAATCCCTATGCTCGCATCTGCAAACAGCACTCCGAATTCAGGAGCAACTCAAATGGTCACAAGACCGCTCAACTAAACGAAAAGGTGACGAACCAACTTTGACCAAAGAAAAGATTGAAGAGTCGTCAGCCTTTACTTCAACTCAGAAGCGTCAATTTCAAACTAGCCCAAATCGCAAGGGTCGACAACAAACTCTCGCGCATAGAAAGGAACCACCGCCGTGTCCGTTCTGCAATTCGCCTCATTGGGCTGCCTTATGTACTCGCTTTCAAGATGTCGAAGCACGCAAGAGCCGTGCAAAGAAGCTCAAAATCTGTTTTCGCTGTTTGCGCAAGGGCCATTTTTCCGAGAGCTGCCCGTCTCCCCGACCGTGCTATTACTGTCGCAGTACCAGTCATCATCAAGCCCTCTGCAATTCTAAGACGAAGCGCACTGATTTCAAGGATTCCTCAACGGTCAGTGTTGCCGAAGAGAGCTACGATAACTTCTCCTCAAGAAATATCCCAGCGATTCAGCATCAAACGTTCAAGGCAGGAGCTTTGCCATCAATCGAGAAAGAAAGAATCAGCCTCGCCTTGTCCATGCTTTCAGCAGAAATGAGACGTTTCAAGGAAGGTAGCACAATTTCAAGTGGGATACGGAAAAGCGGAATTGATTCCCTACGTGATGAAGGTGAACGACTACTGTGGGAAGCCGAACGAGAAATCGGCGTGGCCACACACGAAATTCAAGAAGTTCTAGATGACGTCAGTGGTGTCGCGATTAAAACCACAATAACAGTTTCCATCTTCATCGCACTTGGAATAGGCGCAGTGTTGGCGTGTAGATGCCAAGTTAAACGGCGGACGAAACAAGTGAAGGTGCAACTTCGACTGCCAGAGATGGAAGACACAGGAGCGGAACTGCAGAAAACGACACGAAGCCATACTATTCCACAGAAGACACTCCAAGAGGTGCAATTTCTGGAAAGAGCGGAAAGTAAACGAGAAATGATTTTCTCTCCACTAAGGAGGTCGATTCTCCGAAAGACCAGAACAATGCGAACGATGGAAATTGCCCGCGGGGAGTGTCGAGAAGAAGCAAATGCTGAACATTCCGAAGATTCCGTTGTCGGCTAACCGTTCGCACAACAATCGATGATAAGATCCAAAACTCTTCTCTTTCTCAAATCGTTTTGACTTAAAGTGTTTATTTCTCACATTTTTGAATTCTTCGAAACAAAAATGTGAATTATCTGTCAGAATCTTTGTCTTTGTAAAAGCTCTATAAAAGCGCCACTTTACGTCAGTAAATTCATTCGTTCGTTCAGTTGCGGGTCCTCAGCCACAGGTTCCGAAGGGGCATATTTAACACGTTGGGCATATTTTAACACCTATACTGACGAATATTAACTTAAACATCATAAAGTTGGAATCACAAGTTTGTAAAAACTTTGCGATCGTCGAGGATATTGTTCGATTTGAGGTCCGATTTATAAAAGCGCATATCATATCTCTTCATGAGGTATATTTTTCCCATTATTCAGTGATCGATATATTCTCTCTTGCAGTTAATGTCATTGGAGTATGCATTTACACCACCCGAAACGAATGTCGATAATTTCGATCATTTCTATGTGGTAATGGAACTTCAGGATCATATGCTAACCGAACTAATCCGACCCGATCCAAATGTATTTAAATTGGAGCATAAAGATCTTTCATTTCTAATATATCAATTAATCGTTGGTGTTCATCATTTACACGCTCAAGGCATTATTCATCGGGTTTGTTGTTTGCAATTTTTTATTTCGCAATATTTTTCCTTATTTCAGTATAATTTCACGTGATTTTTAACCATTCACCAGCGATGAAATATGTTTAAGTTTTGTGCTTTATTAAACCTTTGAACTCATTCAGTGATTTATTATGCAATATTTTCGTTCGAATGAAACATCAATGAGAGAATCTTACAAAGAGCTTAAATATATGCGTAAAAATTTGAATGGTGGAACAATTCAACATGTTTTATTCTTGAGCGTTTTTGCTAATTTACATGTGAAGAGAGATTCTAGCAATATTTTGTCTGTTTGTTTTGTATGCTTTTGTATGCATGCTTGTTTATGTGTGCCTTTATGTGTTTTTCTGTCAGATAATTTAACTGGAGCCGTAGGAATCAATAAATTGCTGTAGGGTGATTGACTTCTTTGGCAATATTTAGGTTGACTATCAATCGCGAAGACAGTTTTTGATATTCAAATTTATCCAGAAATTTGCATATATTGTACAACTAATCAGGCTCACTTCGTATTCGTTTGGGACAAGATTTGAACTACTAATATATGAAAATACTTCATTTGTGTGGGGCACTACAAAAATGTCGCATTCTCAAGCACATTTCTATGCCTATCCGCCGTCGAAAAGTTTGTGCTCTTCATTAATCAGTTCCGACTGACCAATCTTCCCTACTGGGACTATTTCTTCAGCTATGCTGCAGTGATGCATTTTGTACTCGCATTTCGATGCACAACTTTCGTTCCCTCTAAGCGGAGAGCGGTTGATGATGTGAAGGGGGATTGGCGCGGAGAGGGGAGAGGTATAATGGGAGGGGAGAGGTAGAATGAGAGAGTCGTTGTTGTTGTTGCATAAAAAACACTGATTGATAGAGGCCAAATAATGCCAGCTTTCGACATAACAGGGAGTTGCGAAAGACCGCATATTGGCTTGCCATGAAACTTCAGAAAGTTTGAGGAACTTCAGGGTTCATCTGCGCTGCATCATAACAATGCAGCTATATACTCAATCACATCTTTCACCCACCAATTTTTACCCTATAAACCACTTAGGTACCAATACTTGTATTGTTTAGGAAGTTTCTTCATCTGCATTGGTATTGCTGTTCTTTATTTCAATTGATCGTCAATTAATGTAGAGGAGAAAATTAATATATAGAATCTTTGTCATCGTTAAATTTTTCTAAGTCGGAGAATAATTCCTCTTCTACGAAGTGCTTCATCAAAGAGCCCTACTTTACTGTATTGGAGCAAATTCCTACCACCTAGCAATTCCACATCAAGCATCTCGCTGCAACGTCTTAGTTACTAACAATACTTCATCATACTGCTTGTAAATTACTCAGTTCAAAAATAAAGGTTACACTGCTTCAATATCCGTAATTTAGTGGCATTTCTTCTTATTCAATCACTTTAAGTATGGAAATTTTATAGCTCTTTTATAGGTTAACTCTAGTTGATAAGTAAATATAACCTTAATATTCCCGCCTGATCATAGCCGATTAGTCTATCTTAGATACCTCTTTATAGCTTCTTATAAACTAACTAAGAAATCGATTCTAACAACTGAAATTATGCAAATTTCAGGATTTAAAACCCGAGAATATCGCATTCAGTGACCGTGCAATATTGAAAATCCTTGATTATGGTTTATCACGCATTGAAAGCGATAATGCAGAAATGACGCAATACGTCGTCACTAGGCCTTATAGAGCTCCCGAAATTGTTTTATGTATGCCTTATGATAACAAAGGTAATGCATATTTGAGACAAAGTATTTGTTATTTACAAAAAATCGTGTTATATTTCTTTAAGGATCGACGCTATGGTGGAAATGATAAAGTCACTTATCATCGTTATTTTCAACTGAACTCTTACTCGCATATCAGTTAATCACGTGTCTCTTTGTATCTAAACAAATCCATATTTTCAGGATTATTCCCCTTTCTTCCTCTCGCATTCATACTTCCAATGAGATTATTCCTCAATTTTGAGCTAGTCGAAAAAATGATCTTACTGAGATTTCGAATCCCATCTAGTTCTAAAGCGGCACAGACTCTTTTAAATTTCAAGTTTAATATTTTAAGTGATTTTATTTAATATTTTATGTGATTTTAAAGCACCACTTTAGTTCAGTATAGATTCAGTTTCAACCAGTCAATAATCGTATATTGAATTTCTATAAAAAATTGAGAAAAGCAGTCGGTTTCGCCCAAAATAGTTTAGTAATTCTTAATGAGTCTAGTAATTTCCTTGATTACTCCCCATCCACCTGCTCATCTCCATAGTTTTAGTTCAAATCGACTTCAAAAAATAATTTCACAGTCCAGAGAAATGAAATGTTTCCTGGTCAACAAAATATAGGAATTTATCCTATATTTTATAACGTTTATTTATGAGAGGGGCTTATAGATGGAAAGTACGGTACGGTATATAATTTTTATGAAAATTTTAAAGAGAAAAAATGAATTTGCAGTTGATGTTTGGTCAATAGGCTGTATTATGGCTGAGATGATACTGCATAGGCGCCTATTTCATGCTTTGAATTCCCGACAGCTTTATCGAAATATGCTAGCCATTTTGGGTAGTCCAAGTGCCGATTTTATTGCCAGGTAAGAAGTTGTTATATGTCATGATAAAACAAGTAATAACTTTTGCATTAAGTACATCAAAAGGGTTATCTCCATCTATGCTTCAATTTAGGATTGCCCTTGTAAATATTCGAAGATATTATTTGCCAGATTTATTCTTCTTAAGATACATTGTATTTGTGCTACCCTTCACTTTGGTTAAGGTTCATATTTGTGTGCTCAGCATAGACATTAATTGTGAGCTTCGGTAAAAAGGTAACCTGCCATAGTTCAGTTAATTTTTGCTTGCATGATTTTTTTCCCAAACATCTTTTATCTTTGCTAAAAAAAACCATTCATGGTTTATTTTTGCAAAAAAAAGACTATAATTTCTAACTCAATAAGCTTTTCTCATCCGTTTTAACTGACAAAGCCAGCTGTCTTTAGAGGTCAACTTTTTCTATAAAACATATTGTGTATAAAAGGTGAAATAATGGTTGTTAAGTTATGTTATTTATTTGCTTTCTAACTGTCTATTTTTTCGATTTGAAATTCACAATTGTTTGTAGAGTTAATGATCCAGCGATCAATGAAGCTATCAAAGATATAGAGGATTATACTGCAAAACCTTTTGACGAAATCTTTCCCGACGATTTCTTCAAGCCGACTGATCCAAATTTTCCTCATCTTAATGGTAATGATTGGAAATTACCCTCTTAGGAAACAACTACTAATGGTAATGCTAGTATAACTATCATAAAACACTGGTCATAGTTCCATGACTTATAGTTTGCGTAACTTTTCGAGAGGGATAGTCGAAGAATGCACTATTTTATCAAAAGGCTTTGGTACATTCTCTTAGTGGATATGAAGGTATTATAGTTTGGGGATCCTGTCATAGGGGGCTCATCGCATGGTTGTGTTATATGTCTATTGCATAGTCGTGTTATGTATGTGGTTACGGCTGATGTTAATGTTGCAAAGCAACAGCCACCAACTAAGAAACGATCTTATAAGAAATGCAAGATATAAACAAGAGAGGGAACATAGAAACACTATTCTAAGCGACTATGAGATTGCTTTTGTGGTGCGTCTTAGAAACAGTAATTGGGCTGATTATTCTCGTACTGATTTAACAATATTCTCACTCTTCAACTAGAGCTGATTTAATTCGCATTGCATGGGATTCTATCTTCTCATGTTTCAAAGATTCTAATTCAGCGGTTAACGCGAGAGACCTTCTCGAGAATATGTTAAAAATCGATCCAAATGAACGATACAATATACAGCAAGCCGTTCAGCATCCATATGTATCACGATGGTTCCGTGAGAATGAATGGAATCATCCGCAAATACCGATAGAGTATGATGAAGAGGAGAATGACGCAAAGAGAACGATTGATGAATGGAGAGGTGATTTTAGTACGATTAATCGACATTTTAATTTTTAATGATGGCCATTGTGCACTTCTTTAATTGGCTTTATCAATGATCATATTCTCACTTCTATTGATTCGCGTAACTATGTCCACTTTCATAAAATACCTGACAGTACAAATGGACTTATCAGCTGGAGAGTGCGATAGGAATCTGAAGCTCCTATCTACATTATTTTCGAATTCAACTGAATACTGGCACATCTGACCCGTCTTTCTCCTCCGATATTTTTAGGCGATGGATTGTAGAAGCCATTTTTAGGCAAATTTTGAGGGATGGAAATGGATTATCTAGGCATTTTTTCCTTCTAAGTGCATTATTGCATTAAAGAGATATTAGAAAACGTTATCACTTGATGGTTATCTCGGCGTGTAAATTAAATTCAGGTTTTGCTCTATAAAACTATAATGTCTAGAAATGATGTAGTCCAAGAATCTCAACGACTTGACGAATTTTTTTTTTTTTTCAGGTATGCTATTTGCAAAAATTATGGAAATTCAACGACGTATAGAGAGCATTGCATGAATCACCCGAAATGTTCAAACAATTCGCAATCGTGAACTATTTTAGTACTATATGGGGATGGGATCGAATGGAATAGAGATCTGGTAGTTCTCCTTTTCCCGGTTTCTCGCGAATTGCCTAGCTGTCTTTTTGTGTGGTTTTTTATGGGAAAAAAAAAATCAATTCTTGCCAAACACCGATGAATAAATATGTACGAGTACTGTAAGATGCTGTACTGGTAATCAACTAGAAGATTACAGCTTCTGAAGCTTTCCGATGACGAATACTTTCAGATCTTTGATCTCTTGCTGACATTTAAATGATTGGAAAACGTTACAAGCGTTAAAATATAAAAAGTAGTAACTAATTACGAGGTGGGATTTGTTGAAGTTTACGGCATTTTGTGAATGTCTTGGATGGGAAGTGACCAAGATGCATAATTGTATGTGCTTTTTCTTCATTCACCGAGGAGGCATATAACTTGAAGCTATGTATATATGAGCAATTAAAGCCATAACTAAGTATCTTTTTTTTTAAAACAGCATATCTATATTTATTCCTCTTTTTCGAAATTTATTTTTATACATCCCCCTATGTCTCATTCGTTGAAAAATTGAAAATTTGATTCTGTTTTTGTTTTGTTTCAGTTTCTTTTTGTTGCCTTAAAATTTTGTTGTAATTTCATATTGATACGAATAAATTCATTCAATAATCCACATTGCACAAGATGGATTATTCGCCTACGAAACACTTTTCAAACAATAAAACATCGCGCATTTTCACAGCACTCCCTGGAATATGGAAGCGATTTGATGAATTTTATATGCGTATCTGTCTCTTTGATTTTCAAATACAAGATCGCATTTCCAGTCGATTATTGGGCTTGTTCAGGCTGGTTATTAACTTGTATCGTTAGGTAATAAAAGTAAAAGCTTACTCTTTATGAAACTCATGTCGGAGTAGCCGACTTTCGCTGCTTTCTCTTTCATGAATTCTTTCATTTGCAAGAGCCATATCTTCCACAGGCTTTGCATACTCATCTCTGAGTATATATCTGATCTGAATGTGCTATATGGTTTGGAACAATGTTTGTTGGATTTTACGAAAACTGCATTATACAGCTCACGTTATCCGAACCAATCTTGTAAAATCGCTTTCCCACGCATGACCTCACGTTCTAATATTTCCGAAATTTCCTTCGAAGCTGATCTTCTCGAGTTCTAATTTCTCAGAGGAAGGAAATTTTTTTTACAAGATATATTGACGCTGTAGATTGTTCCTGTTTTATGGAATGAGAACGCAAACTTTTCTCTTCGTTCCGTCCTCAAATGACCCGTTAATCGTTCATTGTTCGATAGTCGCCTCCAAGCTTGTGCCTTCATTTTTTGAGCGCAAATAAAGGTTTTTAAAACATCGAAACTTGTCACACTAGTACAATGGTTACGAAAGCTCGTCCTAGATGTACTCTAGATGTGCTTTAGTTGATGAGCTCTATATGACCTATGTTCTAAAACTGCCAATAATTTCAAGACCTCGTTGTCACTGTTGTTGTTGCTTTTTTTTTCTGGCGTCAAGGAGCTTCGAAATTTCACAACCCTATTTTTGTCAAGTTGCAGTGGTAGAGCCCGAGGGCTTCAACTTACATCTCAAAAATGATTTTCGCTGTATTGTCAGGCGCTAGCACTAAATAACACTTGTCGGCGCCAAGCCATCGCCGGCGCCGAATTGTTTCGGTGATAAGATGGCGTCACCAAACCGCTTGGTGCCACACTGTCTCCGATGCTAAAACGCTCCAGTGCCAAAATGAAGTCGCTGCAACTTCTACGTTGAAAAATTTTGCTCGACAGATTGATCCACTTGAACTGGCCAAAACTAATTTGCATACGATTGTTTTGCATTACTGAGAAAATACAACTTCTTTAGTGTTAGTACTTAATAACCTTAAAAAAATATAGAAATTGAATTATAATAACAACTGTAGAGTGGTTAGAATCGAACAACAAAATATTTGAACTTAATTAGCTGACAAAACTTTGCCAATGAAAGAAAAATGTCAAAAATATTTGCAGAACGATGATAATACAATATGGAAGATTATTGCTTTAAGTGCGGAAAAAATTGCCAACTCATAGCAACAATCGATGTTGAGCAATCGAGGTGACGTGCTTTACCGACGAGTTTCTATCGTTAGTGCATACGCATCGCAACGAGCATGTTTGTGCACGTTCATTTCGACAGCCTATAAAATGAATCGTTGCGATAAAATCAGCTTCATATTTCTGCTATTCATTCTTTTAGCCAATATTCTTTAATCTAAGATTCCATCTGAAAATGTGATGTATTATTTGCTTGTTGAGTAATGTAAACATCTGTAAATTCATTTAGTAGATTTCCTTTGAGTAGTTGAATTTCCTATGTATGTTTTCCCACCTCAGGAAGTTCAAATAAACAATTAAATAAATAAATAAACAAATAAATAAATAAATAGAATTGTTTATCTAGTAAGTGATCCTACAGCTAGGAAATATATTCCTGATATCTAATCTGTAGCCTTTCTGTTGCGGTAAACTTCACACATGCAAGAGTTTGATATATTTGGGCCTTCATCTTCAAGATTTTCGCAATATACAAGACCGTTTTGTAAGAATTTCCTTTTCGCTGTAACAGACACTTAGAATAGGTAGACGTAAGTAGAGATACTATGGATAAACTCAGTAATAAACTTAATTTTATTGCAACGATAGTTTTTTCGATGTTCGCAAAGCGGACAGCATTGAGAATCTCGCTTTCCCTTCAGCTGTGAATGATTTTGGAGAATATTTCCTTGTTCATGAATTTACCTGCCGATTGTGGCTTTAAACCTTCGATAGTCGCCGATAAATATTTCATTTTGGACAATCGAAATCCATTCCAGAAATCGGACGCCCAGAAGGAAACTGATTTCTTTTAATTTATTAACAACAAGAATTCGACGCTGCCATTTCGCTTCCACGCCCTTCTTCGATCTCGCAAATGGAATGAGTTCCATCTGCCAGCTGTTGTGCAATGCATCCGAAAGCTGAATATTGGTGACTCCAAGTGAAGGCTTAAAGTTTCGGGCAGTAAGTGATCGCCTAAAATTAAGGAAGAATGACTATTCAATATACTTTGGTATCGATTAATGGTGTGGTTTCTTTTCCCTTTTTTTCCATTTAATTTTTTGAAGTTTTTTTTGCAGTGACTATCAGAATGCGAACGGGGAAGAGGAATGCCGTCTCTAAATTGGACGAGGAAGTGGAACCATCAAATGGAATCGACCTTATGAAATTAACAGTAGCACAACTTCGTGCTGAATGTGCCCGTCTCCATATGGACACGACGGGACTCAAGAAGCAGCTAATCGCCCGTTTACAAGATTGGCGTACAAGTAAATATGAAAGAGAAATCTTTCAACTCGAAAATTCCAAATGAATTTGCTCAAAGCCATCACTAATGTTCTGAACGGAGAAACTCATCATACTCGAAGATTTCCAGCCATTTAGGATTATAGTTGTGTAAAAATGAGTCACAAAAATAAAACCTCTTTATTCCGGATAGCGAACAAGTAAGTACTAAGGGTTATGTCGTTGCTAATTCTTTTGGAGTATTTTCAGGTCATCCCGATTGTGCGAATGCAAAAGTGCGTAAAGTGAGCGAGTTAACTAAAGCAAAGCAGGAGTTGGAGAAGACGGTTGTCAAGAAAGTTACAAGCCATAAAGTTGACGAATATTTCCCAATCTTAAATGCTAAGGTGGGACAATGGAACTAGATGGTCGCATTGTGTGACCAGTATTTTTTGACATACTAACTGACAAACGGAATTGTCAAACAATGCTCGGGTTATCATCGTTGAAGCAACGCATATTTATTACCTTTACAAGAATTGTTATAGAGGGTGGAAATTGACCTCATTAGTCTGCCATGCAGCACTGAATGGGCTTAGCTAGCTGTGGGCTATACTCTCTCTAAACAACCTGAATTCAAGAATAGGTGCCACTAGAAAAAAGTAAATTTTTATTCATAGAGAAGGTGATTTGCATCTTTGTGAACCATTTAGATGTTTATCCTTCTTAATAATCATACATCTAAAATATTTTGTAATATTTAATTTATAACTTTAATGCAATTATATAATCAATATTCTTGTTGATATATTCGTTTCCATAGGTCTATCAGGATTATAACTGCATGCTGAATCAAACAAATATCGGCTCCAACAACAATAAATATTACGTTATTCAGGTTTGTTCAGTTATTTATTGGTTCCTCATCTATCATATTTTTTAGAATATTCAATGTTCTTGTATATTTATGCATAGCTGAAATTTTTCCAATCTTATGTAACATTTAGAAAGGTGATATTGTTTATTTCGAAGTTCCAGAAGTGCGGATAGCGTGATAGATATCAAGAGTCGTTCATATGCCCTAGTTTTATAAATCACCTGACTTAGAAGCTTGTTGTAAGAGTTTCAGGAGATATTACACGACTTTCCGACATCCCATATGTAAATTATGGACAACTTCTGTTGTGCCTATGGTATACACATAAATAATTCAATGAAAGAAATGAATCGATAAAAAGAAAAGTAATAAGTAGAATACTTGATATGACACACTATGTTTTTTCTAAAACAATTCAGCGTATGTAAAAGTGCCACTCAATATCACCCTTAAAATGTGTTTAAAAAAATAAAGTTTTTGCTTCACATCCCTACAGAAAATCATATCATACCTAGCGTATGAGAAAACATTTGATGAAAAATTGACAGCTGGCTGCATTACAATGGCAATTGACAGCTTTGTGAAAATGACTCTTTCACTTCGATTCCTTTGAATCTAATGTAAATATGCTGAAAATTTAAAGTTTACTCAATGATTTTTGCGGTATTTTATTCGCAATATATGCTCTTTGTATGCATATGAATAGTATGTGACAAAAGATTGCTTAGTGCACGACTAAAACTGCATATATATTGCGCTCTTTGCTTCCAAAATATTTATTATTCGTCATTTCTCTTTTCGCTTTATCGCTTTCTAGTCTTGATTTCCATTTTATTTGGTAACTTCATTATACTGATTATCTAAGTGCAATTAAACTTAAGTATCATTGTCAAATGGAAAATTGCCAGTGCTATGAACTAAAGGACTCTCTATCGTTAGCTAAAAACAAGTGTGAAAATTCGACTTTAAAATAGGAATAAATTCGTCGAATATTTCCACTATATTCATCAAAACGCTTCAGAATCCTTCCATAGTAAAAAAGATGCACGATGAGGCTTTTTAATGCCATTCAACCTAATGAAAACATAACATATGAAGTTATTAACGTTTAGCCTTTATGTGCTATGCAAATGCTTTCTACGAGATCTCTGCATTTTTGCAGTTAGTGGGCAATCCTAAATTTTTATCAACTCCTTAAAACTCAACAAATTACTACCAATACATTGATTTTTCGCAGTACTACTAGCCATACTTTAGTGTACCTAAATAGAAGTCAGTAATTAAATCTTTTCATCAAATAAATAAATAAATAAATAAATAAATAAATAAATAAATAAATAAATAAAATCTCATCAGTTCCAAAATCGTTCGTTATCGAGATGTGTGTCGGGTGCTGGGTAGATGGAGTGCTGTCAAGCGAAAACGTGGTCTGTCGAGATGAGTTGAGGGTTAGATCGATGGACGATGCGAGTCTTGAACGTGGCCAGTGAATCTCTCACTGGTTATATTGCAATATCTAGCAAAGTTATCACCTTTTTGATCGTTTGCGTCTTCAAAAGTGAAGCTTGAATCGATTAGCGTTTCGCTTTGATCTGAATAGCTATTGCCGCTATCTCGTGCATGACGATCCTAGAGAATCCACTTGCATCTACGTATTTCAGTTTTTTGCTGTACGATTTGTCTAAATATATTGTATGATTCATTTTGAAAGTCGCGTATGATGTGTTTTTAGAATTGATCTGCCCTCTTTTTCTCCTCCATTCTCTTTTTCTTTTTCTTTTTTTTTGTCCATCTTCATCATTTCCGTGGTGCTGATTCGTATTCTCATGCAGTGTTCATTTGCAGGTCGTTGAGACAGATGACGGTAATTATCACCTCTGGACAAGGTGGGGTCGCGTAGGTGAATCAGGTGCGAATCAGCGTCAACAATTCAATAGTGTAGATGATGCTTTGAAAGCCTTCAAAAAGAAATTCCACGATAAAACAAGAAACAAGTTCGAAGAGCGTCACAAATTTATAGCGCATTCTGGGAAATATACGATCATTGATATCGAAGTAGAGGACGAAGAACAGCCATATGCATCAACAAAGGTTATTTACCATTTCAACCGAATTCGCAAGTCTCATGCAACGGCTTCACCAACAATGAGGTTTGGTGGTGGGTGGAATGCTCGAATCTAAATAAGCATAACATAGAGGAAAATTCATGCGAACAAAAAGAGTGCAAATAGACCTTGACCTGTGCAGAAACTTTAGGAATGGGCATTTATATGTTCGATAGCCGAAAAGCTAATATTTTCTCTACCTCCATTTTTTTTTTTTTTTTTTTAAATGGGAATTCGTTCATCAAATTTTCTTATAAGGTTATTTTGCGTATTTGTATTCTGGGAAAGAATTTACACTAATGAAGTACATTTATGCAATCACTTCTTCAGGAATAGATCGTAACTCACTTAGACTCAAAATCGTTACGTTGTAGAGATTAATAAAAAAATAAAATTAAAGTCACTAAAATGCAGTTGGATGCACTGTTTCTAAAACTTTACTTCTAAATTGATTCTAAAACATCTCTTAAAAGCATCCTCATGGAAAGAGTATCTATTAGCACCTCTAAATACTGTTAGAATTGCATATGGAACTGGCTTTTTTGGTTTTTTTTTTTAGTTATGTTAGAATTAGTTATTGGTTTTTTTTTTTTTCAACGATATTCAATTCATAAGTTGTGACGCTTTGAAATTTTCGAGTTGGCGGTCTTTTTATCGTCGACGGATTCCACAATACCTCTTGTACACTAATAAGAATATATTACGAAGTTAAATAAATTGAGGAATAGACTTCGTTTGGGAATTAATATAATTTCGCATTTCTACTGTGATGTAAAATATTTTCATTCCTCACTAAGAGTTTTTTTTTTCATAAATTTTGGTGATTTTACAGCTTTTTTTGAAATAATTGCTACATTATTCCTAATTCAAAACTTATTTGCGCGTTGAAAAAGTAAGAGTAAAGTGCATATTTAAGGCAGTCGGAACAACGAAAGTGGATTCGGTAGTGGAAACACCTCAGATTTTGGATGCCAAAACGGCAGCCCTTGTCAAATTCATTTTCGATGTCGATATGTTTAGTGAAGCTCTCACTACTATGGAAATTGGTTAGTTCTGAAAATACTTTAGCAAAACATATTGCATCGAAAGAATGTGGCAGAAATCGACATACCGATGACTGATAAGGATGTTTGTTGGTGTGCGAATATCAGTACACCAGCCTATGAATAGTGTTTAGATTCATTTTGGGACTCATAAGGTTTGCTTGATCTATCGCTTATTTAACCACTTAACCAATTGAATATAATCATTGCTTTAAGCATCGCATGCGTTCCGCAGTATTCATTGTTGAACGTGAATTTTAATGCAGATCATCGCCTCGTTGATCTTTTTATGAAATAGAAAGAAAAATCGCTAAATTTTAACAAACTCGAAAATCCCCGCAAGAAGCAACTAAATATTGGTAATTTATAGAAATTAATATCGATGATTTCAAAGAGATCCCTATGGTGGCGTTTAAGAACACTTCAATCAAAGGGCATATGTTTAGGAAGTACGTATGATTCCGATTCGAACTATTTCACATTAATTTTTATTTTTCTAAGCTGAAAATATCATGTAGATAAGCATGCATAAATACATGCACGCATATATACATAAAAATTTGCACTGCGATGTTTTTTTTTCTTTTTGCACAAAAAAGGAGAACATATTGAATTGTTCAAATCTATTTGCAGATATCAACAAAATGCCATTGGGTAAATTGTCGAAGGCACAAATAGTGAAAGGTTTCACTGTACTTGAGAAGATTGAAAGTGTGTTGAACAACGAGAGCAGAGATGACCTTAGCGAATTGAGCAGCCAATTCTACACTATTATTCCTCATGCGTTCGGCCGTCGTCGACCACCGACCATCAATACAACCGAAGCGCTCAGGTCAAAGCTCGATCTTCTAATAACACTTGGTGACGTGGAAATGGCGTTGAACTTACTCAAGGAAAGCGATAGTAAATCGGTATGCATCAATCTTGCAACCGTATTCGATTATAGAGTATGCACTAGATGGATTTAGAATGACTTTCACGACCTTCGTGGAATGAGTGATTGCCCCTTTAGAAATTAAAAATCGTCAAGAGGGGCTCAATCTAAAATGCACAGAAAACATGCTCTTGGTCTCAATCAGATACCACCAACTCATGAAGTTTTTCATAGAGACATATTTGGAAAATTTCAAAGATGTGCTACTAATAAGTTTTTGCGTTTATCATTCCTCTATTCAATTCACATCCTATCAGTATTCAAATGAATTCAAATGCCGCATTGTCTCAATTTGCCGAATGCTTTAATCTTCCGGTTCTTTTATCAAATCAAACCACTATCACTCATCGGCAGTAGTGCATTTTTATTTATTTATTTATTTATTTATTTATTTATTTATTTATTTGCAGGAGATAAGTGTGAATCCTATTGATTCGAAGTACGCAATGTTGCAATGCGATTTGATTCCACTTATGAATGGCGATCGCGAATTGAAACTAATCGAAATATATTTTAAAAAGACAATGGGCAATAATTTGAAATTGCAAAATGTTTGGAAAGTGAATCGACATCATGAGGTGACCAGTTGATGTTTTGATCATTTTTATGGCTGGTCTTTTATCTACTCACCTAACTTTTTGGCTTCTATTTGTTTGTTTGTTTTTTGTAGTTGTTGCCCTCATTGAGATGATTTCAATCTTACACTTCCCCTATTTAAATCTGCAAATTTCGAACAACGCCATCAGACTTTATAATATTTGGTGGAAAAAAATCGAAGAGTTGAGGTTATTTTTTCCAGCGATGTAACTCAAATACGGAGGTCAAATGTGTCCCACTATTTAAAGAATAAAGAGAACAGATATTCTCTTTAGTAATAGGCAAAAATTGAAAAATTAAAGCTAATTGTAAATTCTTGTTATTTCGACAACACGAAGAGAAACTTTACGAACAAAGTTTACGGATAACAAAACGTAATATGAAAGTATAATAATTTTCAGCTTCTTATGGTTTTTCAACTAGTCAGAAACATGTTGAATGGCATTTTCGGCTTGATTATGGTTTTTTGCGCTTTTTTTTTCAAATTTTTTTTTCAAAGGTGCACGTTACCGATACCTTGTCCATGCGTATATACATGTGTTCATTGGCCTTTAAGGGTGATCGTTTTGCGGTGAATGATTCAATAAAACAACGAAAGCTTCTATGGCACGGTACGAATGTAGCAGTCGTAGCAGCTATTTTGAAGTCTGGTCTTCGGATTATGCCACATTCTGGTGGACGTGTTGGAGCGGGTATTTACTTTGCTTCAGAAGGCTCAAAAAGTGCTTCGTATGGTAAGTTCATTATATAAAAAGGTTTGATGTTGAATATCAGCGCCGACATTACTATGGCTTTATGTTTTCTCTTTAGGATGGCTCTTTTTTCATTGTAGATCGTATATGAGATTTTATTCCATATATCCATATTCTCAAGTATTCGATCAGGATACATATTAGCCATCTCCCAGTGTTTTATGTTTCGACGTGATAGCTTGAGGGTGCTTTTTGTTTCGTCAATTAGCTGTAGTGTGTGAGCTGAAGTTGTCGAAGTTGTTGCTGTTCGACGAGAGTACGAATGAACAATTAAGGAGGTTAGGCAAGACATAATATTCAACAGATGCGTTTAAAAATGGTCAAAATTTTTTGAGATCTCAGTAAATGCCTACATCGATGCCCAAAATGGTCTCATGACAAGCATGATTCAGGGCAATAAAACGATTTCCTAACCAACTGCTCTTATTCTTCCAACCGAATGCTTTTAAACAATTCACAAAATCCACTGTGCAATTACCATATTCTTGCTAGCACTATTACATCTATAAATCTTATTGAACGTGATTGTGGTGTATGTTTTCGATCGGAACAACAATCTCTATCGCTAATCGACTTTCCAACTACAAACCTAGTTGAGCCAACTTTGATTAAATATCAGTGTAATAATGTACTGAGAATACTGTAATATATCCCCTATTGCTACGTTCCCGGCCCTGTCTCCATCCGATTTCAGATCACTTTAGGAAACCTTACCTGTTGCAAACATGTAACGATTTCTTACTTTCTTACCTCTTCCATTTCTTTTCCTTCAAAGTGCTGCAAAGTGTTATTTCAGCTGAAGAGATGAAATGTTTTTAGTGGGACCGATCAAGAATATCGGTATAATGTTTTTAAACGAAGTGGTGCTAGGCAAGGAATATACAATTACGAATGATGATTCGTCACTGAGGAAAGCACCCGACGGTTACAATTCGGTAGTAGCGAGAGGGCGCACCGAACCTGGTATGTTTGCAACATTTATTTATTTATTTATTATTTATTTGCTCATATTTGGGCATATTTTTATGACTTTATTTTGGTTGAGATATACTGCAGGCGGAAAGATTCAATTGTGGTGAGGGTATAGAAGAATGACCCTTAAGATTTGTCTTCTTGACTATAATGGGGCAAAAGTGTTATGCGCTGTTTAAACAATTTTATCTCATTTTACTCATTTGTCTTTTGCAATCATTCAATAAAGTCTGCTGGGTTCGTGTGCAGGAA
>JAAVTS010000710.1:25282-38763 GCA_022845575.1 Baylisascaris ailuri | reverse complement strand
GATGTTTTCATTGTCTCACATCTGGAATTCGTATGCATGCTTCGTGAACTACAGTCGTCTGAAGGCAATACTTCTTTGTGTTTATGCTCTGTTCACTATCGTATCCAACGTTTCGGTAGGTGGATGGGAGAAGAAGATGCAGAAAAATTCCTTGGGAAGGATTGTGTTGTGGTGAACGACCACGCTGCGACTAAATTTGCATGTATTGACCTCATTGATATCCGTTCTTCTTTGCCCTATTATATTGCGCCTTTCCTGTGTTTGTCTGGTTGCGTGTTTCAAACTCATTTCCTGTTATATGCGTTGAGCTGGATATCTTGATAGTTTTTTGTGTTGTTCAGTTCAGTCAATGAAATCAGTCAACCAGTTCGGTCCAGTCATTCGTCATTGAACTTCTACTCTTCGTCTCGGCCCGTCTCCTCTACATGGCAGCAACACAACGATGGCGATCAGTATTCGAGCAGCAGGGATCGACAGCAGTATTGGAACAGCAACGACGGCAATGGACTGCGACCAGGGATCGTCGGCAACGATCGATAGCGAAGCTCTTCGAGCCATACGCGATGCTCAGGAGCAATGACAGTAGCGCACGCTCGCAGCTATCTTGGAGTTAGCGGATCGGCAGCAGCAGGCGGATTGGAGCGAGTGAAGCGGATGCTGAGCGTTATCGGAACCACTGCTCCTCTTGCATCGACTATTGAGTTTATCGCTCTCTGTCGACAAGACTGCCGTAGTTTGCTTACGATACCGACGGTGGCAGCACGTTCGATTTTGGTTCAGCAGATGCGAAAACGTCATTTCCGAAGAAAGGGCGGCAGTTGATGACCCAGCGCGGGGACGCCCCATCGTTTCGAAGCTGGTCGCCAGCACATATGCCCGCTTCATCAACTATAACCTGCCAAGGAGAGCTTCCGAGTCTCCCTCGAAGATACCATCAAGACACTGAAAGACCTGCTCGCGCACAACGCGTCAGTTTTTACCCAGCGCTACATCTACCTCAGAACTCAGCCAACCAATCCGATCCCATTGCAGCCCAGATGCACACATATGATCTCGTGGGCGGTTTCTGTGCTTATCCGCTTATCCAAAGCACTCTACGCGTTGGAAGAACAGACCCCTGATACCAGTATCCTAACAGGCCGACAAATAAACCGGGCTCACTGAGGTGGATCATCTCATTAAGGGAAATGCGTGAAGTGGATCTCGTCGATCAAACCCCATCCGAGCATTTGCCAAGCCATAGGATGGTTGAAAGTCTCAGCCACACCAACGAAGACGTCGGATAGTGCCGCATATCCAGCGCCGAAGGTGAGCTGTCTATCGATTGCATCCCGAGCTGGCTTGAGAACGCGGAATTTAGGTGAATTGTTGGGGAGGTCGGACTTGCTGGCGCATTGCGAGTTCCAGTTCCAGCCAATCTGGCTGAGTTCTCGTCCAGCAGAGCCTCTGATATTCTGCAACTTTCACACTGGTCTGCTCAGCAATACAGAACGGTTAACCAGGACTGAGATCTTGAGGCAACATCCGTTCAACTCACCTGGCTTCGTAGTTGCATTGCTATTGGTGGGGATATTGCTTTGGATCTCACTAACCCTGATGTTGTCTGGAAAAGTCTCCCGTGAGACAGTGAAGTCCGCTCCAGTCCAGACAAATGCGATCACCCGGGTATCGGTATCCTCACAGACGAACAGGGCGATTCTTCACCTTCACGGTCCCGGTTGGTCACGCGATCACCGCTGTGGTAGCAGCGAGCAAGATGGCATGGTGGAGCACAAATCATCATCTCTCCGTCAGGCTCGATACCCCAACCGGCAGTCGAACGTACCACGGCTTCCTCGAAAAAGTTGTCCGGTCGTTTGATGTGTTGCATCTGAACTACGGCGATGAGAATGATCGCACCCGGATCTACAACATCTGCCACTTCTGGTTGATTGAGGCGCTGCCGAACCTAATCATCCAGATGAACTCAGTTTCTACGTCTGCAGCCATCAGTACAGTCAGGAAGATTTTCGCTCAGTTCAGGAATCCGCAGACCCTTGTTACGGACAGCGGCATGCTGTTTTCGTCGGCAGCATTCAGTCATTTCTGCTGTGCACGCGGAATTGCGCGTCTACGCTCCTCGCCATTCCGCACGCAAAGCAGTGGTCAGGCAGAACGCTTTGTGGATACGTTCAAGCGTGCACTCATCAAGCTGAAGGGGGAGGAATCGACGGTCGACGCACTGCAGACCTTTCCGATGGCATACCGTTCAGCCCCTTGTCCGTCTGGACCGGGTTATTTATCGCCCGCCGAAAACTTGCGTTTTTGACCTGTTGATGCTGCGGACCGACACTGTCGTAGGACTACGGACACTAAAATAGAGGAACAGTTCATCGTCACCACAGTGCCTGTCGCCGCTACTTCAGGGTCGGTGACGCCGTCTACACCAAACATTATCGAGGACCGAGAAGCATCTGGATACCCGGCACCGTCGTACGCAAATTCGGCAACGTGACCTACTCTGTGCGTTGCGGAAACCTTTGGACACGTCACAACAACCAACTGCGATCGCGCACAAAGATGCCGAATCTTGGTTAATTGCTGGACGTATTCGATATACCGCTGTTCAATTCTAACATCAGCGATGCAAATCCAGTACCAGAGTCCCTTATGCCGATGGTCTACCTCCTTCGTTCAACGCATGCTCGCCGCACTCCCACTCATCTTCACATGGATCCCCAAAAACGACGTACCGTTCGTAACTGGAAAGAAGAAGTATTGTGATGAACGACCAGGCGGCGGCTCAATTTGCATATTTCGACCTCAATGGCAGCTGCTGTTCTCTGCCCTGTTATACTGCGTCTTTCCTCTGGTTGTCTGGTTACGTGTTTCAAACCCGTTTGCTGTTATGTGCGTTGACCCGAATATCGTGATGGTTTTTTGCGTTGTTCAGTCGAGTCAACCAGTTCGGTTCAGTGCGTCGGTTCAGTGTCGGTAAACTTCCACTCTTCGTCCCGTCTCATCTATTCTGCACGGCGGCAACACGACAGATTATTTCGAGAAGTTTTTTTTTTGGCATTTCTTGGCTCCAGCCCAGTCAGATTGGCTCATCATTGGTTTCTGCGGCTTTGAAAGGTCCAGGAGTCATAAACCCCCCTCCACTCTATCGCTTTTTTAAAAGTCATGTATTGCTCTGCTGGTAAACAGCATCGCTTCTCTCCAGACCAGAAGCTGTTATATGAACACTGATCACAAGTAGGATCTTAGCTATACATATAAATAGCGTTCATTTTCGAACGCTTCTGACAAAACGAAATGGGGTGGATGCATCATGTCAGCCCGGGGGGGGGGGGGGGGGGGGATGAATTCCGAATCCTCTTGTCGTCCCCTTGGTTCTAGGTCCGCCTCAGGTTATATTATGTTGAATGTTGTTGGTCTAGTCTTCTTTTAGCATTTCTTTGATACATTTTTTGTTAATTAATTTCATGCTTTAGCTTTGTTATTGTTAATGAATGATAGACGTTTCATGCTTCTGTTAGAGCAGCATACCAGAAAGATCTTTCATTCCGTGCTCACCGCCAACAGTGTAAAAAACACCGTTCTGTGGAAAGGTTTTTTTAGAACTTAAAAAAGGTGGTCTTTTTTTTCAAAATTGGGCTACGTGTTGAGGGAAATGCTGTGTGCATTTGGGTTTGCATAAGTTAAAGTAAATGCGGCAAACGGCTGTAGAGTAATTAAGTGACAGACGACTGTCAATAGGGTTGTGGTCGTCCATGATCAATGCTTGAGCATTTCCTAATATTTTGATTTTCAAGAATAATCGTTCGTTCTAGTAAAATTAAGCATTTTCGTCTTATCTCCCTTCTTATTTTGTCTTCTTTAAATTATCGTCCATTGGTGCTTTTTCTTCGATGAACGCTTATTTATGAGTAAGAATCCGTCTTGTTTTCAATAACCATCTCTCAAATATTTCTTTGTCGATCTGCTGACTTCATAATGGGATTGACGAATTATATACGAATGTTTGGAAATGTCATGCGTTTTCATTTAGTTTTTTTCTTACTGATATTGATGAGCTAGTGAAAGGTTAATGAACTGCGACCATTGTTTAGAACGGATGCTAGAGATATGGAAGCGGTGAGGTGGTTGGAATTGAGGAGCAACGAAACAAATCCATCACAATATCGATGAGAGGTGAAACAAGAGTTGAGTAAATACATGAAAAATATTTCGACTATGAGCACTGGCGTTGTTTTATATAGGATTTAGGATCATCGATTGTGTTGATTTGATATTGGTGCAATGGTACGGGTGAATATAGGTAAATTCAAAGTGTCTTCTTTATCTTCTAATAAATTCGGAAGATGCGAGGGTCGGACTTCGATGATACCGCAATTTTTAGAGATGTGAGTGATTTCTGCAATAAATTTCTCTGCAAATATAATATTTATGATCGATTCTTCTAATAATTGTAGAAATTTGTTGAATTTTATATGAATAATATAGTTAGTTGATTCATCGTTGATGTTTTATAGTCGGTTTATTGATGAGCTTGAATACTTTTCTTTATGATTTGGTTTTTTAGATATTCGATTATTGTGTTTATTTCATTTATTCCCATTGCCTCTGTGTGAAATATTTCGTTATTCGATAATTTTTCACAACAGGGAACTCATTGATGAATATGTGGTGGTTGTTGTGAGAGGTAAGTAGTAAAAGATAAACTCGTTTATTGCTCTGTTCTACGTTGACTATTCACAGTGGTCATCTTTTAAGTGGTACTCAGAAAGCATAAGCTGAGGATGAGTTTTTTTTAAGGGAGGGAAAGGAAGAGACAGGAAGGGGGAAGGTGAGGAGCGATGAGCTATGATCATTGTGCCCCAGCTTTCAAAGAAACTTTCAACAACTAGATCGTTTTGACATTGTTGTATTCCTTCTTCCAATATTTAACTATGGCGGATCTTGTCTGTCTGTGTCGGGCGGATCGTCTATGTGTACGCGCTGATCTGTTTGTCCAGGAGTTCCGTGAAAGCAGTGAAACCATGAAACCAAAGCTATGAACTCAGATGCGTTCCTTTTTGATCTAGGTAAAAATGCAGTAGGCGTCACTTCTTATTACTATATGAACTCGATGGGAAAATGTACAATTTCAGCTATGAGTTGAGTCAACATCGTTCACGACCCCCATGTCCAGGCATTCATCGTCGTACACGTTGCATTGTGGTCGATAATTCAGCATTGGGCAAAGAGGCCAATACCAGTGGAAAGCTCGCCTATTGCATCCATGTATATAAACAAGGAAGACGAAAGAAGCATATGCCACATGCCACTCTTGGTGATAAGGTATTTTTGTGCTTGATCTATGCCTAAGTTTATCAGTTACCAGTTATCAGAGCCGATTGATTTTCAAATTCCATAGAAAGGATGCCACTTTCTTGTTGAATTAATTGTACATGATGTGTGTGGCGAATGTTTAAAATAGCTCATTCGTGTGATAGAAATTGACGAGATATCCCATATACTGCTTTATAAAATAATGTAACTTTCTCAGGTGTTGCATCTATTTTTTTCCACCCCAAATAGCCTAATTTTTATCTTCACGTTTTTTTAGAATATATAATAAAATGGAATATTTGTTACATGTAGTTGTGAAATCTTGTTCAATATCGAATGGTTGCCTGAGTATTGTTTAGAGCGCTATTTTAGAATTGATATGGAAAACTTTGCTAAAGGACATGTAATTATGATACTAATATTTCAGCTAATGGCCTTTTACTGAGGTGAGATGATAGTTGACTGGCAAATATATTGCCGAGATCATCAACACTGAAATGATTTTATATTTCTTCGTTGTGACGAATATAATCATATCATGTTACTATGGTCGAATAAACGAAAAATATCTTAATAATGTTAGTAATGATAGTTTGGAAGGGTTGTTCAATGAATTAAATTGCAGATTCTTGTTGCTATCAGAGGTGAAATGAGAAAGGCGTATGTGGTCGGTGCTAAAATACACGTGCTTTATCGTAAACATGGTGTCCCTTCGACCGATACCAATAATATTGTACTTTTGGTATGTGTGCCTTTTTCGGTAGTTCAGGTATTTTAAACATTTTTTATAAAAACGGTTCGACTGATTTATTTCATTCAGGTATATCTTCGAATTAATGAATCCTGTTTTAGCGTATGTAGATCCCTTAAGTGCTTTTTAAGTAGTAGATGTTCAACAGCAAGCTTGGGGTAGCTGGAAGGGATGTGAGTGTGGGCGAGGAGATATCCACTGCACACCTACTGCATCGATGAAGACAAGAGGGACTCATCTTCCCAAATGCTCGGCTGAAAGTACTGAGGAGAGGTGATTTGCGGTAGATGAGATTTTTGGGCTGTAATGAGGCCATCTACCTGAAGTTCCCATTGCTTCGGTCTAGTGGGAAGTACCAATTGTTTTTGGCTGTATTTTGGAGCAAATGAAGGAACCTTCAGTTCACCGCTTCACGTTTCTGCTGTAATGCGCTGGCCATTTTTAATAATGTGGTAATAAAGTTTAATTAATTAGCCATTGAAATATCGGGGAAAACAGAGTATCAAAGATCTATATCAGAGACGATTGTCGAAAAATGTAAAACGATCTGGTATTCAGGATGAAGAAGGAAATCCACTTGGGACGCGTATTCTATCGCCAATTCCCGGCAAGCTGTTAGAACGACGTGATAAGATGCAATTCTCGAAGGTCTTAGCACTGGCAAATAAGTTCGTCTGAGCGCTGTGTAGATTTATTGTTTTATATTGGAAATGTTGCTTTTCTGAATGAAAGAAATTATGAGGAAAAACTTTAACAGCGAATAAAATCATCAACATGTTTAGAACAATGCCGTACTGGAAATCGAAGTTTTTAAGATATGGTGCTAGCCGTATTTGTTCCTCGTCGAATTTGTACTAAAAGATAATGAGGAAGCCCCTGGCCTTAGTATTTCTTACTGTATTTCAAATTTTCTTAATCATATAAAACAAGAGAGCGGTGGGGAATTTCTCTTCAGAAGTGGTGTTCAATTTCAATTCGGTATTTTTGAAAACCCAACCATAGCAATGTTCGATGCATTTAAGGTTTTCTTAAATTCTCATTTGACGCCTTCTTCTATTTCAGGTTAGCATAATTTAGATTATAAAAACAAAGAAGTATTATGAATACTACTGAATGCAGTCATAGGATATTACATAAAGAGATCACAATATTCGGCATGAGCATGTAATATGATCGGATGGAGTTATGATAGAGAAGTTGGAAGGAAAAAGAAGGGAGGAGGGGCGCATGTTTATAAGTTTTTGGTTGTCGTAATGTTTTTCCTATTTCCCTTATTCGGGCAACGACAAAACTGTTACGATTAATTGGTACGGTATAGACGGGTGCAATCCGTTAAACTAGTTGAGAAATGAGGGTAAAAGGTATTTGAGTTAAATCGGCCTGTCAGAAAAATGTACACATTGTTGGTATTGTTTACCATCACTTTACATTTTACGAGTTTCCACTTCACGGGGAGGGGCGAGGGAGTCCTATGATGCAATGAGAAATGCTTCGCGACGTGATCAATCAACGATGATACTGTAATCATATTTTGTTAGTACAACCGCCTCTGCAGAACTGTTTGGATGCTGTTCGTATAAAGCGCTGATCAAAGAAGAACAAATATTAGTGACTGTTTGAAGAGCTGAGACAGATAAGAAGTAGGAAGTATTTATTGTATTTGCTCGAATACAACGGAAGGTCGATCGAACAATCAGTGCAACGAAAGGGTGGATCTTTCTAGCAATATGTATTTACAGTTACTGATGTCTATGCTTTTGATTTTATAAGAGAAGAGAGGAGAGGAATGAGTCAAAATGTTTAGAGAATTATAAGGGTCGCGTCACCCCGTCCTCTCTTATCCTTTTAAGTTCTTTGCTCGATTAAGGAAGTCAGTTTGTCACAACAGTGGTGGTATTTCCCTGGTGGTTATGCCTCTGGAATAGCGCATTTTAAAGGAAAAGAAAAAGGTTTTTAACCGTTCAATATAGACTAGATGGAACTGATGTTTCGAAATTCAAACAAATTAAAAAAACATTTCTGTTGGACATGTGGTGACGATTTTTGCACGTCGGCGATGACATTGTGCAATGCATGGTCACGTGGCAAAGGTTGCCATATACATGGCCAGGTGATGACGAATATCTCGTGGTCACATGGTCATGTATATCGCAGTCTTTACCATGTGACCATGCATTGCGCAATATCATCGCCGATGTGCTGAGATCGTCATCACATAACCAACAATTTTACATTTCAAAAAGTTCCCTTTGATCTAGGGAACTCAGTAATTATCTGAGAAAAAGAAACGTTCAGTTTATTTTAAAGTTCAGTAACGAATATTCTTTCGTGCAAGAGTGAGAACGAGCTTTCGATCACCGTCCGAAAAGCTAATTTGCTAGTCGCTGCTTACAGCTGATGCGTTCTTGATAAGTAGAGCGCAAATATAATACAAGAAGGCAATGTACATTGTGCGTCAAATCTGTGAAAAATTGTGCAATGGAATGCAATGGAACAGAACACAAGGTGAAGTGCATCCAAGAAGTTGAACTTGAATCCAATTATGTCGGCCAACCGTATAGACGGCTAAATTGCAATAATAGCACTGGTCACTCGATACGATCATGGACGTCACTCGGTGCCGTTATGGGGAATGGCGATAACAGCATCAGTCACCCTTATGATAATGGTCGCTCATTGGTCGATTGGATAAGGATTCAAAAATGAGACTGCTGAGATGAAAGCAAGATTTGACATTTACGCACCACTAATTTTAGGATAGATATACAGTACCCTCCAATTACTATAATTGGCCGAGTATGCATAGATGCAATATTCGTTTAAAGATCTATCACCTAAATTCTTTCCTCCCTTCTATGAAGCTAATTCCTTAACGGATGAAGCAGAGCCTAATCCTGATAGATGAGTTCTAATTCTTTTTTCATGTCAAACGTTAAAAGAGGCCGCTTGTGCGATGCACAATTTTCTACCTCTACGATTCGTGCATTGTTCGTCCTCTATCACAGCGCAAATCTGTCAGGTATATTTTCGCACAAACCGATGACGAAAGAATAAGAACTCAATTATTTAAGTCAAAGCTGTTAATATACATCTGTAATATCGCAAGATGAAGTTGGGATGGTATAGCAGCCTACAGAGGCAAAGAGGTGCTGCAGCTAAAAAAGGAGCGTCGACGATACCAACGGCAGGTTGATAGTTCATCAGTGGTTTCGATAGTTTTAATTCCCGAATTTTGCCAAAATCGCTGCGCACTCCTTTTAAATGTCCATCGCGTTGTAGCACTCCTCTCCGAATAGGCATAGTTTTAAAACGTAGTTGTCGAAGGACGTTTTTGCTAGCGTCTTGGCAATGATCTTATCAGCAAGAAAATGGTCCTAATCTATATTATTCTTAGCGATATGACACAATGGAAAAAGCATGGCCAGCACATCATGGTTCAAGGTAGTGAGGGTTGCTTAAGTGTACTTTAGAGTAGTTGCCCTACGAGATGAGTGATATTTAATGGTCGTACATTTACGCTGCGCTCACATTTATGAATAGCGCAGCGCGCTGATGCTTTACCAACCGTACCGTAGCACTCACATCTGTCATCCAATATTTACACTGCAAGTGGATATGCATGCGTTTTTTTGCGTATTCCGCGAAAGTTATCTGGCGAAAACATTTTTAAATATGAAACTTACAGTAAATTGTTCTCTTGTGTGGACAATTTTTAAGCGAAAGATTAGTATTGATTATTACATCATTTTCGGAATTTAACTTATCTAACGTCCTTCATCTGCACATTTTGATACCAATGTAGCAAACCTCGTAGCAAGGATAAAAATAGAAAGAAGATTTAGTAGCGTGGTTTTCCTCCGAGTCCTCCACATATCTCCAAATTTCCAAAACATACTTCCTTCCCCTCTTTTAGTAACCTCGCTGCTTCGTCATCTCAGCACTCTCAATTTAAATGTGGACAATTTTTAGTTGATGCGATATGCAGTACCAGCGTTTCCATAAGATGGAATCATATTTGTCTGGAAGATGCTGGAGTCGAGAAGTTGGCGCATGTGATAGAGGAATTCGTTTATATTCGAAACTGAGAAGCCTTTCATTATCTTCGTTCCTGTATCGATCACCACATTGTAGTAATTACTGCTACTGCCATGCAACCCTCTGAAAGCATCAGCATGCAACACGGTTGAGTGGAGTTTCGTTGAAGTTGAGGATGGACTGCTTTCGATCTCTATCGAAGCTTAGAGCATTTTTGGGAGCCTCAATGGGTAAGCTGTTGTCGTCGAGGTTCGAGAGCTTCCGACCGAATCCTACCTTAGACGCACACCCAAATATAAGTATATTCTATCTGCGGACATACACAATTCTTACGCGCTTTAAGAAATTACATCTGAGGCGTCTTCAGGAAATTGCATCCTACGGTGTTTTCTCAATGTTCGTGGACATCTGGGCAACTGGTTGAGCTAGAAAATTGGAATTTAAAAACGCTCACTGTATCACTTCTCCTCCTTCTTGACACGTTCTTCCGCGTTCTGCATATTTTTGGAAAGGCTACAAAATGCAGATAGGTTGGCTGCAATTAGACATAGGCATGAAATATTAAACCTATCGTTGTTTTAAATTACTCTAACATGCTCAATAATACGAGTGAAAGAACAAAAGGAAGAATTAAGAAACTTCCAGCTGACCGGGCAAAGTCACAAGCCCACCAGATCGGCGTTAGTGTGATTCCCCAATCCTTTGCGCGGAAGCAGTCAGCCGGAAGTTGTTGCTTCTTATAGTATACATGTTTAATGCTTGTAAGATCGATTGTTTTATCTTGAGCGAAAGGAAAGAAATACGTTTTGATTACAAGCTTTTCCTTGGACAGCTGAAATAAAAGCCAACGATATAGATGGATAAAGAAACTATGGAAAATTGTTGCAACTAATTAGCCGAATATCATGACACTTCTTCAATATCACGGTTGCATATATGGCATTAGGAAGTTACGGCCAGCTGGAAGCCGGCTGAACCATGCCTATATTGTGGCATAGGAAATAGTCTTATAGTGTCGACATGTAGCTTTTTTAAAAGAGACTGCAATATTTTAGCTTTTTGAAGTCGTATATAATCAGCTTGAGTTCCTCAATTTAAAATTCCTCCTGAAGTGTCAAAAATCGGCTTAATGGGGGCTCATAAATTTGGGCTTAGTTGTTTTGAAATTAGCAAATGTTATATCATTCAATCAATCATTAAATATAGCAACAATGAAACTTGTTCTTATGCGTTTGCAAGTTTTTGAGTTAATTAGAATTTACTTTCCAAAAAGAATCTCCCACTCATAGATGAAATAATGAGTCGTTTTTCGCGACATTCTCCCAAATTTTCATATGAATGTGTTTTTTACTCACTTTGGTGTGTTTGTTAAAGTCTGTGTATATGTCTGTCTGCGCAATGGCATCGACTCGTGAACGACAAAATCTGTGGCGATGAAATCTAGTGGTTACAATCTAAACCACTGTCTGCAATCCCCCCTCCCCCTAATTGATAGTGTGTCAACTACTAATACTAAAAGGTGTCGTGGAACTTGCACATCCATTTTGCTCTATAGGTGAACTGTTGTAGTGAAATTCCAGGTTAAGCTGACAGACCAGCACTCCAAGTTTTACTTGTTAGACTAACCTTAAATCTTTATCATTAGAAAGGCTTCCAGTTCCCGCTCATCTAACACGTTTTCTTCGTCTTTTTGAATTTAAATGTTTCTATTGGTTGAAATTCTTGGTCAAAGAGAAACTCTTTGCAAATATTACTAACAATAGATAGTGAAGTTAACAACATACGATATCATATTTGATATCATATTTCTTTAGTATATTAGATGACATATGTGAGTCTATAATTGCTAAGAAATATTTGGCGTTAATCGCATCACAATGGGAATTAAACATATTGATAATTGAGCGCTTAGTAGTTTGATTAAACGACTCTTTTTAAAAGTTCATTGAGATTATTCGAATCGATATGAAATCTAATCGATGAAGCTTCAAAATCAACGAGAATCCACAGTTAATATTATTGATAATATTAATTTATAACCTCTAAAGGTATCCTTTAAAGATTATAGATCAATAAGCGGTTTAATTTTATTGCCTTTCTAGAGTTACTATTTGTGAGTGGATAGAAAAGACAGAAGAAAAAAAAGTGGAAAATCATTGGTGAAGAAAAAAATCACTCACCTTACAATGCGTATCTTCATATAACGCTTGGGAATGTCCTTTCACTACCATTGTCGATTTTAGGTGGAAACTTTGCCTGAAATTTTATTGCACACTAAGGGAAACTTTCTTTACCTCTCTCCTTCATCTTTTCTCTTTTCTTTTCTGCGTTCGCCGTTGATGCAAGCATTTGAACGAATAAAAACAAACAGCTGTTAGTATTGCTTACTTGGTGAGCCACTTATATCAGTGGATTCTTTTCTTCCTAGAACGGGCTCGATTAGTGACTTGGCGACCTCAGTCCCATTAACAGCTTCCCATTTGTTAAAGAAGTTGCCCTGAAGATGGCTGGATGGTCTAAACGTTAGGGAAGAAGGTTAGAAGGGACAGCCAACGACCACTGAGTCCGAATCGACGAAAAGGAACCCTCTGATCTTATGATATAAGATGTAAAACTCAAGAAAAAAAGCTTCACGCGCATTTGCATTCCAGTCCGCTATTTGAGCTTATATGTCGCTTTCATCGTTTACATGTCCTTCCTCTTCCCCATAAGCTTTTCGAATATACCCCGTTGAGAGGAAAATGCGAACGTTATAAGTATCTTTCGCGTCCAACATCTGAATGTTTTGCCTTGAATTGGGACATGTTAACTTCGTTCTCTGGCCCAATGGTGTATTGGTATTAGCAAATATCAGGTGCAAACAGCACTTTAACACTAGTACGTCGAACTTTTTTCTGAATCCTGCTGATCGTTCCAATTTTCCTCGAAAATACGACCTTCCCCTCTTATTTTGTTTCCTAGGTACGCTTATCTTAAAAGCTGCGAACACCGTAAGTTTCATTCCCACTCCCATTCACGTCATCTCGAACTCTTTGAAAATTGTGCAGGCTTCAAGCAACGAGCTTAGAAATATTATATATTAAGGCGTGATGAACAAGCAAGTGCGGTAAAAAATAGTTTTACAGGAACAAACGAAGGAATAAAAACAACGAACTCTAAAGTATGCGAAATATGAAGACGACGGACAAGAGAAAAAAAAGCATTTCCGGCCGACATATTAGCTAAAATATATTGGCTAAGATAAGCTATGGCTTAAGTAGGGGACGATTATTTCGTCCCCTACTTAAGATAATGCTTAATTACATATCTTTCATTAGCCACGACTATTTCCTTTTTGCAATATTACAGCAAAAATATTTACCTCCAAAAAAAAAAAATTCCG
>JAAVTS010000710.1:0-24596 GCA_022845575.1 Baylisascaris ailuri | reverse complement strand
TTAAACTGCTACTAAGTTACAGTGATGCAGTAACATACATGTAAAGGGCTCCAACTTTTGTACTGCTTTCATCGAAATAAGCACATGCACTGCTGAATGAATCGTGCTAAGAAAAAGTGAGATCTATATCTCTAAGTATCTCTAACACAAAGCAGAGGAATCAATACTCAAAGAGTTCAGAGCAACAAGAAGCAACAAGAGGAACAATGTTTTATCACTATTAGAGAAGAGCAAATAGCAGAAGCTTAACGAACCTCACCGTCAAAATCCTCTCAGAGTATGCTACTTAACGTCCTAACATCCTAAAAAATTCAAATGTTTTAGTCTCCTTTAACATGATAGAGTATGAATAAGATTGCGATGTATTACGTCGGGCTATCACTTTCTGGTTTTTTGCATTTCGTCTGCAACCTCCGATTCTTGTTTTTTTCACATTTTATTATTTTCATAGCGAAAAGTTGAGCGTTGCAAATACTTTGGCTCCTCCTTACATCTACTCGGCATCGATGCAGATTGCTTATTCAAGAACAATGCACAATTGCTGTATTCACTTCTCGCATCATCATTGAAGTGAACTCTATTCATTGCCAACCAATTTAAAGAAAAAAAAAAAAATGCAATTCCAGCTACACCGAGCTATAAAATTTGTCGGTCGTGAGCATATCTTTTCGAGATCAGTGGCAGCTGCTTCATCGAGCAATTGCGTTCCAATACAACACTATGCCAAATCTGCAGCTTTTCCAAAATTGCTAATCCATCGCAGTTCTTATGTGAATGCGACACAACACAATAATATAAATTAGGTGAAAATATTAAAAACCAAACGTTTTTCTGCGACCTCTGAGGGGACTCCATGAAACTAAAATTTCATGCTGCTTTTATCTTTATAACATTGTTAGCGAATGATCTTTGCTTGTATATGTAAAACACTTAGCCAATAAGAGACACAGTGTTCGAGATGATGCACGGAATGGACCCAACGTAAATAAGAAAATAAAGCGATGACGCTTTCAAAAACATTCCAAACTCCGTGGTACATGCCATAGTACATAACCGATGAAGCTTGACTACTGACTTAGTTACTAATCGAGTAACCAATGAACCTCCACCCTATCCTCTATCTTTGACGCAAGAAGGGGGTTAATTGCGACCTTCAAAATGCTCATGAAGTCATCAGTACTGGAAAGAATTGAAAATTGAATAAATTTGAGGGAAAGTCATCCGAAAAGACAAAATTATCGGTATATTTGCTTCCGATGAAGGTAGCACGTTGCCAAAAAGGGGCCGACTAGCATCGAATAATTCCAGCTGATTTCATTGCTAAGGTTTTAGTGGCACTAAGCAAAGTGTGTTCTCGTACAGCTTACGCAAGTTATGGACGGAGCTTATTCTTATGACTGGAAGGGTAGACCGTTGTGTGCATTGAAATAATGCACTTGTTATGTCAATTACACCAGCATCTTTGCATGCTGTGTTAAGCGAATTGCGCAGACACACCGATAAAGCGTTGTGTGCAAAATCATTGAAATTTTTTTTCCAAACACTGTTGCTTGATTTTTGCAAGATTTGATGGCTTAAATTTCCTGTTCTTAGATGACTAACGCAATCTTTTGCGCTAATAAACTGAAATGTGAACTTTCAATATCCCGCAAAACTTCCACTGATCCCGAGAAGGTTTCCTGAATATGTAGTAATATTCTTTGTTCATTCAGACCAAATTTGCTATGCTTTAAAAGATTTGTCGAATGGTGTAAAAATTGTGGAGAGTTTGATGAAAGAATTGCGTTTTCTCGATGAACTTTTAAATCTGCTCGCTTACCGATTCATTCGACGTAGATTTCCATTCGCTCGCAAATGATATGTAAAGTGTTTCGATGCCGCAGTTAAGAGCCAAGATAACGAATCAGCATGATGCTGTGGCTTTAGATCGTGAAGCATATTTTCAGCTGTAAGAACAAGACTGTTTATGAATAAGTGGCTTTCCAGTTCTTAAACTTTGAAGGTAAGCATTCACTTTCATCTGTAGTCCTTTTTGCTGCAGGTGAACAATTGTTATCTTTGCTCATACAACTGTGTAAAATCCTTCCAGTGACGCACGTGATAAGGATTTCAGCTGGTTCTCTCGATGACATGCCAAACTTCTCAAGTCTCTTTCGGATACTCTTTATCCAGACAATGTAATCTGAGCAGTGGAGTCCACCACCAGGAGCGCTGACGACCTGAACGTCTATGAACCGCTGAGAGAGCCGGTGATAGACTTTCGTGTTGAGTAAAATGCCTCCATGAGTTCAGTTGCTCTCAGAAACAAGGCATTTCGACGTTTTGCAAAGTATCACCATCTGCATAGTGATTTTCGCGACGAATGCTCTATGCGTCTGAATGGTGAAGTGTTATTGACAAGCTAAAAAAAGTATGAATCTCCATTTGTTACGAAATGAAAAAGGATATAGCGAATACTGTGGGATGCGAGAAAAGAGAGAAAATTAGCAGTTCTATTATTTTAATTTTCGTTTCTATTCCATTTTCGAAATTTGTTTTGCTATTTCGAAATTTTGTCGCATCGGTCGATTTCAGTTGATCGAGTTGCTGAATTTGAAAATCTGAATACTAAGCTCGATAAAAGGCCATTAATATTTTGTCTCATCCAGTTATTTCAATAGTTTGACGCCGTATGCGGTTGTTAGCCGTCTTGTCATCGAGGAGTGAGCTAGAGTTGTGATTTATGTATAGCATTCCTCCTTTTTTCCATGAGAATTTGAAAGTGAGTTATGAACGGCGCTCAGATTTTTGTTCCTTTATCTAGCTAACTTTTTGTCTGATTTTTGTGGATCATAAGGAAGATACGATACAAGTAGCATCCCGTTTATGTCTACGCATCGGCATATACGTCGCTTTATTCATTTACTTGCCCCTATGCTTACGTATCTGTTTGTGTTGATGTGAATGCGTGCGCATATGCATGAGTTTATTTTCGATTCCTTCTCGATTATGGTGTCCATCTTATTGATTCTACTGCTCCTTTCTAGGCATATCTTGATTTCAAGAGAAAAAAGAGTGAGGGGAAATCTTCGGGAATAGAGGAGAGGTGACTGAAGGATTTTTGTGCTTCTATGGTGTACCGAAATGATCATACACAGTGATTGTCAGATTTGTCAAAGTGAGCTTTCGAAGACGCTAATGCCGGAAGCGGTGTTTTCTAAGGTCGGAAGTTTTTATTTTCACTCCGCCCGTCCTTCATCCTTCAAATTTCACCTATTCAACTCCTTCAATCACAATGAAGTCATAATTTCGGTCGCTTTTCGAGAGCATCATCAGGATTTCCTCGTTGAATTTAGCTCATTGGCATATCTTTAGGTGTCGATTCAGCAAAGAAATGCCGTCTTTAAGTCCGGTATTGTTTCGTCCATTGGGATTGCATCTTTATTGCACCCATGTTTGTAAATAAAACACTCAGACTCTTGCAGGCAATCCTTTATACAGTTTGTGCTGTGCTGATAATATGTATATTTTGTGCCGATTTCTATTTGCTGCGGATTGCGAGACAGTTTCAACGACGTACATGTTCGTTGAATGAAGCGAATCATCACTTGCAAAGAAAACTGAGACGGGAGCATAACTACCTCCGACGGTATAACTCTGAAGGATTAAATGCTCCTTCATCCAGCAGTGGTTTTATTCCCACATCGTTGTCAAGGTATTTCACAGTGGGATGAGGTTGCAGATTTAACCGATTTGCGATGCACTTCTAGCTATTCATATCGGAGTCAGTGAAGCAAGAATTACTGTTTACTAATACATCCCGACATTAACTTCGCCTCCAACAAAATTAGCTGGAGTAGAAATACCGCTGAGGAGTTTTTTTTTAGCGTTTACTAGTTCTCATAGCTTCCCACATCGGAGGAAATACATGAGCCAGGTACTATTTGTTTGCATTGGAGTTGAATAAGCGAAAATTTCAGGATAACTCATCATTTGTTCAATTCAAATAACTGTACTTAATTTACGCCATCGAAAAGAACACGGTTGCATTTCATCTACATATGCGATCTAATGGCACAATGATATATAATATTTATGCATGCGTTTCCTATTGTTAAATCGCGCTTTGCAAATAAAATCACCAAAAGTTACAAATATTCATCGAAGACAACTCAGTCAGTCTTTTTTTTTCAGTAATTATAATATTGATTATTATGTTGTATTCTTTTGCAAATCGATATTCTATCTGAATAAAAAGGAATAAAAAATATTGTCTAAGGATTTTTGCCCATTTTGCGTATGCTGCAGGCTATCTATGAGACCTAAGATCTTTGTTTTTTTTTTCTCGTTGATAATGCCATGTTAATAAATATGGAAGAATCCTCCCCAGTTGTATAGCGTTTTTGTTAGTTCATGCTGAAAAGGATAGTTATACATTTTAGAAGTATTTGTAATAAACAATTTTCTAATTGAATACTGGTCTTATGATCTGTTTGCATGTTACTGTCGTAAATATTATAAGCGGTGCGGCACTTCTTACTGTAACTTCTCCTGATGAGTTCCCAGGAAGAATATTCGAGAAGGACTTCTTGGCCTCATCATCATCTGAGCAATGATAACGTATTTCACATATCCATTCATAGCTAAGGACCATGTGGTTTTTCAAGTTCAGTGAGATAGCCCTAGCGTGACTCTTGACTAATGGTTTTGTTGCGAGCAAAGCCAATTGGGAACTAAAATGGAAAGCAAGGTGAGCGACTCTGCACTTTTTCACCGGTAACGAAGGGGGATGGAGCATCTTAGATGAACTGAATGGTGTGAAAATTGTATATACCTAAAAGTTATATCATGTTTAAATGTGTATTGTATGTGAAGTCATTCCATCGAAAATGGATGTTTAACTTCCTGCCTTTGGTAGGAAAGTTAGCCTCGTTAATGAAACAAAGCTATTCAGACGCTTCTAAAAAAAGGCTTTGACTTGTAACCTTTTATGCTCGATGCTGTATTAACCGTTTGACCAGTCGATATATGGATTTGCTCACACTATGAAAACTTCACCACAAAAGACCCTCTCATAATGTGTGGTTATGGCTACGGTTTTTGTGCAATTTCCGTTGATCACTCGTTGACAAATCTTTCGGTATGATGACGTCATTGCTGAGGTTCATATAAATGAGTGTAGGCTTAATGAAAAAGAAGTGATTACTACCAACATACGGTAAGAACACAATATTCTGGAAGCATGTGAAGTCAGAAATGACCCGAATAATTGCAAACTGCTAAATATGTTGATTAAGTGCATTTGATGCAAATTTGGCATGAACGAAAACCAATGAACAACCTTTGACTAAGCTCGTGCAAACAAATTAACGGGTGGACGGTAGTGATGTGACTTTTGGACGCACTCGTGATTCGACGCCCTTTGCGCCGATTGGCTATACATCTGCATCGTTTATTGCTGTGAATACCGTATTGCACAACATATGAAAAAGTGACGACATAAAGCTCTATTACTGTGGATGTTGGTTGGAAAATCTCAGCTGCAGTGCTCGACAAATGCATCGCTTTAGTAATAAACCAAATTGTGTCTTTCTTCTTCCTCTCAATTGATCAGTGAAACATTTCTACTCATGACCGAGCCATGATCTTTAGAATGGAGTGGATGATTGACCGTTGGAAAATAACCAGATATCCTGCAACATCAGTAATTGGAATTCATTTTATCTTATTTCAATGTTCCAAAGTGCTGCAACACACAAATGCTTCAGCATGCAAGAGCGACGATAATGTGTAGATCAAAGTGACTCAACCACAGTCTAACAGGTGAAGGAGTGAATGCACTAACGATGTCAGCGGAAGCATCTTCCAAACTCATACAGTACGAAAACTGGTGAAGCTTGTCAGATGAAGTGATAGTATACACGCGTTTCAATCTGTGTGGAATGATAGCTCCATACTCAATTGATCCCATTTTCCTTGGAAATCATCCACCAAAGATTTTTTTTTACCGTGACTCTAGTGATTTATTCTGTCAGCAATCAAGCAGTAGAATGATGTTCTGATCGCTGCTTCAGCTCGAAGACAAGCAGAGAATCCGTGCGCCACTTTTTGCAACAATAATTGAGTGCTTCAAAAGCTGTCGCAACAATGGCTTTAGCATTTTCTTTTTCACGAACAGAATCCTCCGAAGGGGACTTTATGAAGCATATCGATTCCGTTATTCATGGATTCAGCATTGTGCCACTCTGCAAAACATCTGTGAAATGTTTCACATCGATTTCTAAGCATATTTATTAAACTGCTACAAACCGGTTCGCCTTTTGCCGTATATTAACACTACCTAAGAAAATCGTAAGAAAGAAACATCAGAGATTATAATATGCATTATAATAATATTACCATTTACTGCGGTACCATTTCCTCACTACTGACACTAATTACTTACTACTTATTGCTTACTGTAAGGATGCATTGTTATAATGCTCATTATCATCACCGTATTATTTTCATGTGAGTAATGTTATTCTTCTGAACATTATAAAACGTAAGCCTAAATTGAACGAAATAAACTTTTTACTCTCAAAATGTCGACTACTTCTCTCAAAGTTTGCGGATCAGTAAGAATTAAAAGCAAGGGAGTCATCCTATAAGGACACTATGCGCATCGAATTCAATCATTGATAGCTTCAGTGAGTCATTAGTTGCGGGTATCTGAAAGACAAATAATTTTATGCAAAAACACGTGCATATACGATGCAACACTTGCCATATTGCTTTTCTACAAAGCAACTATGCAAATTGCATTGCACATACTGCAACGATTAGACTTATCGCCATATATGGTGATGAATCGCTGCTGCTTCGAGAAGCTACCGAAATACTATCCTATAGGAAATTGTTTTGCGAAAGTTCTCCAATATGTCAAATTGCTGATGTTGATCTCTTTGGAATAAACTACAGGGCAAATGATAACTCGATAAGCTAAGTATATCCTGCTGACAAGTTTCCTTGGCCGCTCGTACCATCTTTGATTCTATGTTGATTGGCTACGCCATCACGAAAAACATCACTATTTTGCATAATACCTCGATGACACTAAATTGTCCACAGAAATCAACCTTTTATATGGAAATGATGTTCAATTTCTTCCCTTTACCACTGCTTCGAATATTGAATCATTTGCAATATCGCACTAATCACCTTACGCAAAAATCCATGCATTGGATCAGATGAATATGCATCTGACGTCAGTTTATATGTTCTGCTGTTTAGCTTCTTTTTCATCTGCATATCTGCAAGTGCACTGCAAATGCATGAAAATTGCAAAAAGTATTTTCTGGTCTTCTTGCTCAAATTTTCTTTCAGTAGGTGTCCACATGGTAAATTCAAATATTTCTTTACAAGCAGAACCACTGAAGCATAGAAATCACTGCCCCAATACGTTGCAAATACACCTTTCTTTGGTTCCGTTCAAAATTCGACTTACGTTGTTTTCACATCCTTCATTCGGATTCCGTTGAAAATGGCGTCGAAAGTGAGGCAGTCGAAAACGTTATTGCTGAAAGCGATGCCACAAAAGCAGAACAGCCGGAGCTGTACTCATGGGGATGCGATGGTGAATGGATTCAAAGAGGGCGAGCCTGTTTACCACACTTGCCGCAGAGAGCATGCTCCGATTAATTATTATGACTAGCAAGCTTTGCATATTGAAAAGCGCAAGCCTGATGTTTAACTCGAGAAAACGTGGGTGCGGAACTGATTTAAACAATTTGTGCACACGTTAGAGTGTGTTGTTCATATAAATTTGCGGATCATGAACGCACCAGGAACAACGGTATTGCATGCTCTCTATAACGGATGAACGTTATAAACAGAGATCGCCGGTTGTCAATAAATATATTAAATGACAGTTCGCTCGTTGAATTTGAAAATCGTTATTGCAATTAGCCTTTTGTTCATTTTATATTCATCAAACACCGCAGAGCTATGAGAATGGCGTGCGGTGCCCAAGAGTGGGCCACAGATGAGGGAAAAACACGTTAATATGCTCAGTACCTGGATGACGAAGTATCTTCAAAATGCAACTTGCAGCATGGATAATTTTTGCAGCGATTGCTGCACATTGAAAGTCTCATAGCGTCCTACTTTCGAGATCTTGGAAACCGTTCTCATTAACTAATGATGCTTTTCCGCTTATTAGTAGGTGCCTCATGCTGGAAGTCCACATGTAACTCAGATATTTTCTATTGAAATCAGGAGTTGCGTTCCTTTAGACCAATCAGCGATCTTCTCTAAATCTGCCTGTAAAAATTCGTAGTCGATAAAAGCGATCTCCAAATAGGCAGCAGACTTTTATGCTATCAGCAAAAAGCGCACATGTAATCGATAACTCACGCTACCACTATATTCTTTGCTGATACAAATTTGTCGAGGTGGCAAAATGAACGACTTTACGATCTTCTCATCTGGCCAACTAGTTCCATAACGTGCAACCAAATATCACATACGAGAAACAATATCTTCATATTTTGGCAAATCTGAAGTCCACATAAGGCTTTTGCAAAGAATTTTTTAATCATGCTGATGCCAAATGGAAATCCATCCAGAATAAAATGCATTCACTCCAGCTCTAAGTATCTTACGTGAAATTCGATGAAAAGGATTAACACCGATCACCTTTGGAAAGCCTTGATACGGCTCATAAGAAAACGCCGGAGATGTAGACACGCACATATATATTCATATACGCTACATCGCCATAAAAAGTTTTTGTGCAGCAAATTTCGAAAAGGGCATAAAAAGGTTGACTCACTATATTCGTCATAACCACCGATGACTAAACTGAATCGCGAAAATTCTTTCGATGAGGGTTTAGTGGCACTGTTTGCTATGACTCATGGATTTTAAGTATTATCGGATGATATATTCCATAACTTTTTTTTTTCATTTTAGATTTCTACTGCACGCTGCAGCATTTCCTCCTATTTCGTCATCAAACTGAAAAAACCAACACATGTGCTCACGTGAGAACGTCATAGAGGCTATGTAAACTGTCCATCATTGCAAACCTTCAGATGATACACTGCCTCCAAAATAATGGATTCGTTTGACCTTTTCAATAATAACATCGCAAATACGATTTCACTGTCATCCTTCATTTCAAGCACATTTTGCTGACGATCTTTGTTCTTAGTGGCTAATATTGAGTCATCTGCTAGAATTAACCACTGATTGCATTGGCAATGCTTTTAAGCGCAAATGCAATTTGGATGAAAATGGCATAATGGTGTTTGTGTGGTTTAGTTGACCAGAATACATTGCTGCTCAAGTGCTCTATTCAGTGACAACACGCTAAGAGTGTTTTGTTCTCGTTGCAGACAAAGTGGGAAATCCTTACCAATAGCATTGTTTTTTGCTCAACATGGAATTGTGGATTAGCCATCATGACCATGTGCCAACAATCATACAGAAATTGAAAGGATGGAAGGTTCTCGATGTAGAAAGTATTTACCAAATTTCACTATCACAACTTTTCCGGCTTGCAAGTCGAAATTTCCGGACGGGGAGGGGTTGCCCAAATGTGCACATTTCCATTGCGTGGATTTGTGAATCACGACGAAAGCACCAATCCTTATGGTTGGTGCTTTCGAGCTATGATCTAGAAAACCCGTGGCAATGAAGTTTGATGAACACCAGCTGCATAAGTCGTTAATAACATGCGAGATTTACGATCAAACAAAACCAGTTGTGTCCAAGTAAGTCATCGTATCACGAGTTTAAGCATACGAATTGTGAAAGGAGATAAGTATCTGTTTAGGCCACAACGCTCCACCTCTGCCATGAACAAGAAAATTTTGCCGTAAAACATTCATTTCAATAGACACAATTTGTTTTCTCATGTTGAAGATCTCTTATTTAGTGATATTCATCTACACGACTCGACCGACGTACACCTCGCTGACCTTACTGTGGAAATTCTCTCCAAGATGTCGAACAGCAATTTTATCCTTAGAACAAAATTGAAGACACTTCATAACGTTTGATCTAATGAAACAAACGTCATGGTGTTTGGAATGATTATAAAAGGTAAACTGGAAAACGATTTTACCCACCTGGCCAGACAGCAGCTACGTTACTGAAATACCGCCAAAACTTTCAAAACAACGTGACTTTCGTCGTGATTCACAAATTGTTAAGGATTTTGGTGCTATGAGGAATGATGAAAACTGTTGAATCTATACAAGTAATGACCACTGTGGAAAGGTGAAAAACCAAATTTGTGTGCAATTCTTAATCCCTTTCAGATGCTGTCCTAGGCCTTTAGTGTTTTCATATTGCAAAATGCAGTAGTAGTTTCATGCGCTATTGAGAACTTCTCCACTAATGCTATACCTAAGTACATAATGAAAGATTAATCCATAGGCAATCAAAAAGCTATCATAAACTTCCACTATTAAGCTGCTGTATCAAGTTCAAGTGGCTTAGAGTATATCGTCATCAAAAAGCTACGATAAAGCAATCACTACAGATGGCCTGCTTTCTCTACAAATCTACTCTTCCACTTCATTTTCTTGCTCGAAAGCAAATTAAATAAGAGGTTGATAAATTGTTCACACCTTTAAACAATATCTCGATGCATAAAAAGCAATTTATAATAAATAATTCAAACAGCATGCGATCATTTGTGATCCTTTCAACCAATTTACATCCACTCACCTCATCATATCATTAAGATAATAGACGTTCAGTATGATTTCTGAAATTCCAGACAGTTGCTTCTCGTCATAAGATTGTTCAAATCGGCATCATGTTAACGAATTCCATAGAAAGCGAAACGCCTAGCACAAAAATATGTCATTTAAAACATTTCGTATAATGGGAAACATTTGCCGTTGGCATAGTTCGATGAACTGTTTCATTGGTATTTTTCTTTGTTATCCATTGTGCTCTTAGGAAGTAGCTGGTACTGGAAACTAACTACTGATAATCTCATATATCGAAATATTCCTAGTTGGGAATCATTCGCAGTTGCTAACTGCGGTGAGAAAATGTGATACGTCAAAGTAAGAGATATTCTTCGAAAGTTTAGACGCTGCATTGTCGAGACTGTTATTTAAGCTGTGCATTTGCAAAAAATTGTATTGCTTCTCTTCTATCTCTTTGCACACAAACCTCCATCATAGTTGCAAACATTTTGGCGGCTATATTTGTGCATATTCCCTTCATAATCGTGCAAACACGATTATCCATCAATGTCCTTTGTTTGATGCACAGCGTTTCCGGATGAGCATAAATACTCATCCATAACGGTAATTAGAATCAAACCACCTTTAATTTACGGTGATGAAGAGCGCCTTTGTCATCATTTTAATCCTCTCTCTGTGTGCCCTCAAGGGCGCTGAAGCTCGTCGCAGTCGCCGTGGTCGTCGTCGTAGTACACCATCGCCCAGCAGCACGCCACCACCAACTGGTGACATCAAAGTATTTCAAGGAGGCTGTCCACTCGATTTCAGTGCACTCTGCTCGCCATGGAATCCATTTGGTCGTTTGTTTCAGCCAGATTTCTTGAAGGGTGTATCGGACGACGGTTTCAAAGACTTTTGCAAAATCGGGAATAATAATAACTTGACGAAAGCCGAATTGAAAGACCGGCTAGGTGCATGGGCCAGAAAGCAAGGAGGAAGCATTTACGTAAGTAACTGTTTGGTTCTTGTTGATAGAACAAGAAATCATGTGAGTGATGAAAAGGCATAAAGAAAATAATTCCAGTGCGTTTCTCGTATTTTCCAGGAAAAAAAAAAAAAACAGCGCATTACTTCGTTTCAGAGATTTCAAGAGTTTTTCTTGTATTTCCACTAGGCGATGACGAATTTCATGAAAGACACTCCCAAACCATCGTTACTTTCCTGCTGAAGCGATCAATGTGCTTTGCGCTGCTTCCTAAATTAGAATTCTATTCTCTCCTACCATTAAAATTCATTATGAGCGCATAATAAGTATTTATGTAAATCTCTGCAAATAGACACCGAAATGGCAATGGAATATGCGAGCGTATGCATGTACCAGTTCATCCCTTTGTTGGACTGTATCGCTAGTTTCATCTCATGAATCAAATGGAGTGAGCAACTATGGCGCTAGAATATGATGGATTCAGTTCTTATCAAATGTCAACCCTCAACTTTCCATTTGCTCCCAACGCGATGCAATTATAAGAGTCATAGAATCATGATCGCGAAATCGAATTTGTATATGGAAATTTGCATTGAATTTTAACTCTGTTCTCAGTTTAAAAAAAAGCGAATTTTCAGTTTTGAAGAAGTAGAACGCCATATTAACCGACAGCTTCCTCTCTCTCTCTCTCTCTCTCTCTCTCTCTCTCTCTCACTCTCTCTTATTTATTTATAACTTGTACCGTGGTGATCCACCTGATTGGATGAACTGCTGATAATGTAAATGTCGTGCCAACTATCTATGAATTCTGTTCTACTTTGATTTTGTTCCATTATTTCTGTAGCAAAGAGTTTACACTATCCATGCGCGTTCACTGAAGGCTTATTTTTTCTTCATTGCAGGATCTATTCAAGAAGTATATGAAAGATAAACAAGAAGAAAATAATAAAATCTACGAGAAAATAAAGGAATATTTGAAGGGGGTTGCGGAATTTTTCCAGAAACAGCGAAAAATCGAGGAAAATATGAATATGACCAGAAAAGAGGAAAGTCAGAAGGTAGGCATCACTGCACGTTATTTTATAAGATGCATAGCAACTCTATGACCTACAATTTGTTACCGATATTCCGTCTTAGCGACATCCTCGCAGATTTTCGATGAAACAGTATTCGAATGTTGAAAATATAAATCTAAAATTCTGATTCATCAAAGAACACGGAGAAAATTGTTGCTGTTATATCCTAATGCAATTTGGGCTTCCGATAAGAGATGTGATCAGGTGTTTTGGTCATGACTACAACCATTCTATCATCCACATTTCTAAAGCGATTTTTTTTAGTTGCTTAAATTTTCTTGCAATAATAATGAATCAAAAGCTTTATCTTTTAAAGGATGCATTGGCTCAAAAGGCAAGCACCGAATTCCACGTTGGCAAACACTTATTGTGGAAGGAGGAAGCTTAAGATGCCTGCAAAATTCAAAACCAGCACATAATTGAGAAGAGATAGAAGAGGGCCGTATGTTTAAGGAAACTTTCTAAGAGGAAATAAATATACTCAATGAAACTTTCTTGTTTCAAATTCCTAACTTCTTCTTGCATTTCAATTTTCGATGCAACTTTCTGTGTTCAATGTTCCATTGCGCGAGATGACAAACTTTGGTACATACTCCGGTTTAAAGCGGAAGCTAATATTCGAGTGGGATAATATTCGAGTCGAGCAAAATTCAGTCATATGCTAATAGTCGAGAGCGTACGTTCATGGGAAGATTGCGTAGACAGTTCACAACTTCCGTAGGAAACACCACTCAGGCAAAAAAGTCTTCTAATAAAAAAATACCGTAACTCATCCCACACTAATTTTCAACAAAAAGAAGTTCGAGGCAACGCAAAAATTATCCAGCAGCTTAACCTTCATTCATAGAGATTCAAAATACTAGAAGCACGTATGTAGCAAGCTATTCATGATGTAGAGAATTTGATGGTATGACGCAAGCATAGCTTTATCTTGAAGATCGATATATTTAATATAGGTGATAGGCAAGCCTCGTCAGAATGATCCATCTTCGAGGAAAAACTATTTCTGCACCATTGAAATAGATCTACGATTGCTATCTTCAATCCCTTTCATTAGTTTTTTTCATATTTACGAGAATGATTTCCTGAGGAAATGCCACTTTTTTTTGCACTTTTGTGCAAAAGACATAAAGGTGAATCTTGGACGAAAAGATCGATATTTCTGATCATTGCAAGCAAAAAAATAATAGCCAGGATATATTGAAATAGACTTTAGCATAGATAGTCTGACATGAAAGGCGATAATCTTATGAGTGTTGTTGCAGATTACCAACCTAAGGCGCACTACGAACTCGTCAACGTTAACTCTCGCTGATCACGTAAGACTTGAGGCACTGTTCTCGATGGCAGGATCTTCTTGCCCTAACTGCGGAGAACCCTGTTCCGATTGCACAGAAGTTTTTCCTGAAAGAGCTGGATCATTTGAATCGGACATGGACGGCAAGTGGCCGTTTGGACGAGGTGGACCATTTGGAGAACGTGAAACATTTGGAAATGGGCCGTGGGGTGCATCAGGAAGCAACGAAGACGACTATCCATTCGACCGTTTCGGGAACGGTTACGCTAACGACCGTTTCTTTTGAGTTTTGAGAAGAAACACGACGACACATCTTCCAACAATATTTTCTTTTCTTTCGCGAAAACAGCATCTATCACTTTTTAGATTGCATCCTTCCTATAAGTAAATGATGAAATAGAGACAACATGTTCACAACGGAAAAATTATTCCTCGAAATGAATTGGGAAGTGAAAAGAGAAGCTTCAGTGTGCTCTTTCGATTAGCGATTCAAGGAAAGCAAACTTCAGAAGACATCAAATTCGAGAGTTTATCTCTGAGAAGACGGTTTCGATTGCTGGAGGACGTCGGAACGATAAGAGTTGCGTATTTTTCTCCGGTATTGAGAATGATTTACTGGGCATGCATTTAGCTTATCAGTAGAACTGTACGCCTCTATGTTCATAAAAAGGCAACAAATAATTGTGAATTTTTGCACAGTTCTTTATAGCGTAAAAGAAGCATGCATATATATGAAGAGATTGGAACTAAAAAAAAGGTACAAAAATCACATAAGTCACATTTCGAAAGAAAACTCTTGTGAGATTCCAGAAAAAAAAAAACAGGAAACGATCGAATTCAGCCGTATGATAGTATATTCGAGACTCCTACACCTAAGTAGTGGCAAGGTTGCGACTAACCTTAAAAACACATCAGTCAAAATGCGGGAAACATAGAAAATTTCGCCACATTATTCAACTGAATTTTGTGATCGTTTCAATTTTGGTCGCTCTCCGTTCGCATGCTTGTTTGCAGAACAAGAACAGTGAAATCGCCCGCCTCCTCCTCGGTAACGGCAACATTAAGTGTTCAGCCAGGTGACTGCCAAATTATGGTGGGTGAACGCCATTACTATTTAAACCTTATTCAAGGAAATCCAATATGTTCGCATTTTTGCGTTGTATTAGCTGTGAAGGGCAAATCTGATCAGGGTCAGAGTTACGAAACCCAAGAGTCTATACACGCAACTATGATAACTCCCGAGTTTTCGCGATATTCTCTCCGCATTTGCTAAGTGGTAGTACTAATACAGTCTTTGTTCGTAATAATGAAGGAAACTGCTTAGAAAGAAGTGAAGACGTATTGAAAGGAATAGTTACAATCAAGGAAAACAAGCTTCTATAAGTGCAGCACTGAACTTGTTGGGCAGATAGACACACCCATTATTGCAGGTGATGGAAAAGAGCGAAATATGCGTGAATAAAGCAACGAAGTACCACAATTTCAACTGTTTTACAAATGCATCAAGATCTTTTCGCGAAATATGGAGGACATAGGCAGAATCATAAGGCAGACGATAAATTTTGAGTTGTTGGCAATAAGCCTAGGAACATTCAGAATAATACTGCAAGCATTCGTCTTTGAAGGGAAGAACCCACTGTCCATTGGCGACTCGAGAAAAGGAATCCGTGATTACTTGGCCATCAAAGTGTGGAGCACGTTTTCCTTCAAATCGACTTAGCAGGCTTCGAGGTGAAATAAGCAGGTAGGTGGACAGATCCGACCAAAACGTGTTGGTGAAATTAAAATGAAAATGCAGGAGTTCCACTAAATAAACGAACCAAAATGATTCTGAAACGTATGAAGGCCCAAGGAGATATAACTGGTGCTCCAAACAATAGCGGCTCTGTATTTGAATGTTCCGCATGAGATGTAGCATCCTTATATCTGAACAGAGTGATAAGATCAAGCCGCTAACTAGCATCTAAAAAATTTTCTGACCATGAAATGGGAATACACCTGAATAAATGTACTGGAAGGCTTCGAAAATAGGCATAAGATATGTGAGAGGAGGTCCTAAGGATTTCCTATTTGAGTTTCCCGTGCTTATCATCGCTACAGAATTCATTCGTTCCCAACTCTTATTTATAACAGCACCTCAACAGTTCACAGTGCGTCCATGCTGCTCTGAAGGGCTATCAAGTGAGCAGTTTTCGACAACTTGATTTAGTGGGCAATCTCATGCGATATCGTATCCTGGCTTCGCTGTCAGTGCATCTCTAAATTATCCTTCCTAACTTGGCATTTCCCGAGAATTACTCCGACATAATACTCATTCCAGACATCGTCAACAATAGACACCGAAGAACGCTTATTAAAAAGTTGGAATTTTTGTCGTAGTCTCTCGATAGTGTGAACTGGCTGGTGTCACATTTCAAACAATAGCGATTAGTCCACGTTACGCCGCAGCAGAGTTCTGCTGACGTTCTCATCAGGGCAACTGACTATAGTTTTGCATTTCAATTTTGTTTACTTTTGAATGATTGTTTATCAAAGGATGCATCATCACAGTGCAAACGCGTTCTTGATTTGTTTGTAATTATAATACTTTAATAATGCCGTATGGAGCATAGGGCATTTTAGGAAAATGCGTCCTTTTTGAGAATTTACATTCGCTTGAGTTGACGCCAACAGAATCACTGAAGGATATGTTCTCGTTGCTTTTTGTACCTTTTTAAAATAACTGCAACCCTCTTGGCTTTGGAAGAACCTACAATGATGTTCTTACTGGAACAATGAGTTTTAGCCGTTGGCGACTCCCGAGGTTCTGAAGGATTGCGGTTTTTAAAATACAGTTTAGATGCATCTATGCCCTTTGTACTTTGCTCTGGAGATCGACTCTCAAAAGCTCGACGAAATGAGTTCCTTCGAAACTAGGATTTCTTCATGTGGTGTAGCACTCCAAGCGAGATGCCATATGTACTTTTGCGGTCTCACTCGTCATACTAGCCACTATTTTAAATTGCCTGTGAATAAAAAAAAACGCACCTAAATAACATCTTCGTATTTTCACTGAATCATTAGCTCACAGAAATGTTATACGAGGCTTTCTTTTCTCACTTCAGACCGTTTGTTACAGTTGAACCCTAGAGGTGGAAAATGCGGCTGGATACGTCATACAGCGCACACAAATATCGATGTTTAGTCGTCGTTTAATAACTGTAGTTTCAATGGCTTTTGACTTGAAAATATCGAATAAACAGAAAGGCAAACATACAGATTCACAGATATGATCTCGTTATGATTTTCTTTGCCAATACCGATTTGGAAACGAACACATATACGAGCAATGAAACACAGTTTCTTAAGTGGCCTAGCTGTTACAGAAATACTTAATTGAAAATTGCTTTCAACGGCATGCAAGGATGTTTGGCGCACAAAAATCCATAATCGCATTCCTAGCCATATAGAGCTTATAGTAGGTGATCACTTGAAACAAAGTTGAATTTAGAAACTCATTTATGCTACTGCCATCGAGCTTCAGCGGTTTAATTCTAGTAGTTTCCGAGTTGAAACAGAGCGCGATACTGATGACTTCTAACATTTGTATTTCGATTCGCTTCAAGATTATAGGAAGTAATTTTCTTGCATTTAAGTTTATGAAGGTGCTGCAGCGATACGATATGGGGATCAAATTCGTCAAAGTCTCAAACTTTATTTATTTATTTACTTGCTTATTTATTTATTTTTGAAACATTGATCAAAAACTTCACCACATCGATCTCACCCTCGAATTTTCCATGTAGATTTTCAAGAAAAAACAACCCTTTATCACTTGACTATTTGAAATTTCATGCATCAAGTAGTTCAACGCCATCTTATAATGCAGGAAGTTGCTTGGAGAAAAATCATGGTGAATAGTTTATGGAGCTTCCGATAACGATGAAGCAAATTCAACAAAGAGAAATTCTTCGGAACCTAAGTAGTCCAGACAATGGAAGAACTGATCCGATTAAACAAAACTCTGATTAATGGCCTAGATGAATAAATGCTCATTTAAAACATACAATCTCAATAAATTTTTAAGAAAAATTGCTCTACTTTCTATCAAGAACATCAAAATCACCACTCACATTCTGGTAACATAATTTTTTGGATTATTTACACAACTGAAAAATTAGGTAATCTAACACCGTCGTCGTTTTCTTCAAGCACTATTCTGATTTACACATCAATATGACCAATTTGGTAATCCAGAATGAAGTTTTCGCACTGCTACACTCTTTTTTGCTTGAAGTGATCGGCGATAAAATGATTTCCTCACAGTCTGAAAATTCCATTGAATATCATCTTTTGTAACAAACGCAAGCATTAGGTTTTTCCCGAATGTTCTCGAGTGCTTGAATTTCGTTCCCGAGAAGGTGCCCTTTGCGAAACAACATTCCATGTGAAGGAAGGAAGTGATGGTCATTAGTGCGAAGTAGTACTTTGTAATAGCCAACATATATAGATCTGAAAGTGCCGAATACGCGCAAATTTTTGCATGCTTTCATATTACAGTCTTCATTGCAATCAAAAGAACACAAAATAAGGAAAATTGCCTACAGCTGCCATTTTGTTAATGCATAGGAACTCATTTCTTCATTACAAAAACTGCTGTCTTATCGTGCTATCTGTATCTAAAGACCTCAGTAATTGTAAAATGTTGATAATTAAGCTTCTATGGTGCGTGATACTTGAGCTGAGCAGTGTGTTCCCTTATGGCTTGTGATATTAAATGATAGCGCTCCAGTTTTCACTTCGATTAGTCAGCATGTTCCATGATACAAAGCTGCAACGACAAGATGACGTCACGAAGTGCAAGCTCCCTCTAAAGCTAAGCAGATCGGCTTTATTTGCACTTCACACATCCGTTTCTTCTCATCGCCCCTTTCGTCTGTTTCTCTTACATTTTCGGCTCCCCTTCGTTCTTATCTATTTCACTTTATTTGCTTATGTGCACACCCACGCACAATAAATTAAAAAACTTTTTGATGCACCAATGGCCCTTTCTCTTTTTATAGTTTCTCTAAACAGTTGATCTGTCAGCGTCGGAAAGATCAGCACCAATCGGTGCGAGTATAAATAGGCAGAACAGTGCAATGCCAATCGCCGTCGATGGTACTTTCAACGATGAACTACTTGACAGTGCTCTCCTTCGTCGCGTCGCTGTTTTGCCATTGGACGATCGGAAGTGCGCAACCACACGGTGATGGGCAATTCCTTGGTCGATCTAACGAGGAAGAACCGATGAACCATCCTCATCCGAGAGGATTTGGCGTAGGCCCTAAGTCTGAACTCTTCCGAATCTGCTCTCCATGGCGTCCATTCGGGCGGTGGTGGCTACCCGAATTCCTCAAGAACGTCTCCACTGAGGGTATGGACAAATTTTGCGATATTGTACGGAATGAAAATTTGACGAAGGCCGAAGCCGAGCAACAGCTCGACCAATGGGCTCAAGACCAAGGAGGGGACGTTTACGTAAGTTTATGATTCATCCGGCTCACCGTAACGTCCTTGTGCGTTACTCGAAGCTTAAATTTGCAGGGTACATTATGCTAAGATTGTGTTTTTGCGTATCTGCGTGTGTCAGTGAACCCGTCAGACAATTTCACCTTAGGAAACACTGAAGCCAGTGTTATAGAATCTTGCAAGTATAATGTAAGCCAAAAGCTCTAGCAAATCCGATGTTGTCTTTTAAAAGTGCCATTACATTTCACATCTCTCAGATGTTCACTTACACGTCAGCAGAAGGACGACTCTTATTTGGGAAAACAGCGATTATTCCGCATAATATACTGATTCGTTGAAAATTTGGGACATCGTTAGGTAAGGCGATGGAATAAAGAAGCGCATAACATGATGGCTGTTTTGGCGCGCTTCACCACTTGTTTTGAATGATGTTTTACTTCTTCGCCTTTCTTCGACTTGCTCTTGTTTATTTCTTTCCCTTTGTGTCCGAGAAAAATACTTTCTAAAGCAAGTATTAAAGTGCACGAGTCACATTAAACAAACGGAACACTTTACAATATACAGGATATTCTATACACATATGGTGACAAGTAGGAACAAAACTTTTATTGCTCCATTGCGATTTGAAAATGTACAATAGAAAGGGGGTTGTAAACTAGCACTAGTTGAACATCCAAAGGTTCATTTTCGCTTCGCTTATTATAATAAATATTCACAAGGTTCAAAACTTAAGGCGTAACTGCGAACTTCCTTCAAACATTCTTTAAAATCCCTTAAAGGATGACTGCGACTCGCCCTCCTAGCAAATAGTGTGGTAGATGCTTGCGCTCCTCCCTTCACCACAGCCATTACTTGGTTGCAGACTTAACGAGTTTCAATTACGCAGCTGAAATGCCCCTTTCTCATTCACATGGGGCCTCCTTTTTGTGGGGCGTTCATTACTCTCTAATCTGTTGTGTTCAATGAGTGGCAATTTCCTTCATATATCATTTGGTAATTCCCCAACATAACGATATTCACTAATAAAACTTCTGATTTCATACTTACAGGAGCAATTCAAGAGTTATACGGATCAGAAAAAACAGATGCGAGAAAATATTCAGCAGAAAATTCAAGAACTTATCGCGAATGTCACCAAATTCATGGAAGATGAGGAAAAGGTTCTAAGCGATACGAGTATAACAAGGAGACAGGAAAAAGAACAGGTATACTATGTACTGGCCAGATCGCCGAATGAGATCTATAAAAAATTTTAGAAGCATAGCTTTTAATTTAGCAGTGAGCCGTTTAGCAATGATATGGTATACTTTGGTTCGGTTGTATCTCACCGGCTTTCATCATTTCACGAACAGTTTGCAACATATTCACAAGATAACATCCGAATTGCCGCAATTTTCTCAATAAGTTTCTTTCACGACTCAATATTATCATCCAGATCCTTTATACTTGTCCCTATTCGCTTCAAATACTACCGGGAAGTTTGAAATCTACGCATTAAGACATAAGTCATCGAAAATTCCACAATTGCAGGCTGATTTATTTACGTTGATTTCAGCTCATGAATCTATCGAGGGAAGTCGGTTGGGCCGTGGCGAAGCTTGCGCACGTGATAAGAGAAGAAGCTGACTTCATTGCCGGTGAATATCGACGAGGACCCTGTCCTGGATGTGGACCGATGTCCCCACCATTCCCACACCATGGCATTGGTTTTGGTCCTGACATGCCGGGGAGAGGACCGCATTTCCCGCGTCATGACGATGAACCTTTTCGACAAAATGAACCATTCGGGCGTAATGAACCCTTTAAGAAAGGCGGACGTTTTGAACAGAATGAATTTTCTGGCGGGAATGGACCATTTCGGCATAATACATTCTGAACAGCACTGAGGTGATTCGAGAACGGAGTGAGAACGAATCTGAAGAAAACAACTGCGAAAGCGAAAAAAACTTCGAAGGAAATCAAAAAGAAATTTTCTGTAGAAGTCTAATAAATTATAATAAATCGCTGTCTCAGTAACGCCCTCGCATAGGGCACATCTTGTTAGTAAGTACGAAAGCTTACCGTATCTTCCTACACTATATATACACTTGGCAATTTTATTTATTAAAGCAACTAAAGGAAATAATGCAGTATGAGCAATATGGACGTATGTAGAATTTACTATAGCAATTACCATAAATCTGTCACACAAGATTATTTCCTATACGTTTTTGCAAAATTGCATAGAAAGCGCATTATGCGTTTTTTTGTGTCTATGCGCTCGTTAGTGACTCTATTCGATGCACCACTGAAGCTAGAATAATGAATTTAAATAAGCAAAGTTTGCAATGTAGCGAGATGTTTTTGCACACAGATACCCATACTCACTCAGTAAATTTGTAAGAGGTTATAGACATTGAAATGTAGAAATGATTTACGTATATTTTATATCAATCGCCTTTTCACGTAAAAGATTCGGATTACAACAAAAGAGATTGCTTTGTGAAGGATTTGAGCGAGCGACCGGTTTAATAAATAATGCATGATAATTTCTTTTGCATATTGTTATTTGTCGGTAATGTACAAAATCTATATGGTCATATGAATGAAGAAGTGCAAAAGCGCATGCCGTATTAACTTCGCTGCCACTATTCTTCAATTGTTTCGCCAACTGGTCGTTTAACAGTATCAACCGACCAGCTTATATGCATGCGGATTTTCGAGTATTTTCAACTCTCTCAACTCATTTTTGGGTTAATGGATCAACTTAGGGTTGCTTGACGAGGTATTACAGTCCACGTTAAAACCACCAAATCTGTGGCTAAAATTTCATGGTGTGCGAGTTGCAGCTGGCGGATAAGCAAGCTGACGTAAGTATATGAACGAATAAGAAGTACGTAAGTTAACAAACGGATGAACAAATAAAAAAGTGAATAAATAATTAAAAATGAAGAACATTTATATGCAAGGCGCCGTGATGGTGCATTTTCCAAGTGCAATCTTTAACGGGAGTCTAAGATAGTGAGTAAAGTGCAAAAATACTCCCGTGTCATGCAAAATGCAAAAATACTCCGAAAGATGGCTATGTCATGCGCTTTCCTTTTCATCATAGTAGGCAAATAATTCACTGCTTCTAAAGTATGCGGATTAATTCTAAGGTCTGAACAAAAGATCACTTATAAGAACATCATGCATAACAAATAACTTAGCTTATTCAAACTCGAGCTATTTTTTGCAAAGCGCACTGAGCGCTTCATTCTTTACATTTCAGCTTTCAATATGATCCACTCCACCTGTCATATAACCTTTCCTTTGCTTATTGATTATGTGTTTATCATGAATTCTATCGCGTTATAGGTTTCACTTTTTGATCAAATAAAATATCAAAAGCGATCATAAACTTTCGAAATTTCACCTCAGACGTTCCTTCTCAAAACTAACAAAGAGACCGATGAATAGATATGTAAATGAATTAAATAAGTAAATAAATAAATAAACAAATAAATAAATAAATAAATAAATAAATAAATAAATAAATAAATTTATGTCTTATACATATGCCTACATATTTGCTGCAATAATGATGTCCTTTACAAATGCAGATTAGTAGACATGAGCAATAAGAGAGACATTGCTTGCTATTAGTGGACGAATATGATGGAAAGATGACCTCTACATATTCTTTCTAAATTTTTTCGCTAAAAAATAAGTTCTGTAGGAGGACAAAACGGTGAAGCCGGTATTATGGTGCTGATTCGTTCCTTGCACTAAAACGTAACGAGTTGTGCTCAGCATTTTTGTGTTTTCAAGACGAGAGAGGATTGAAGCTTTTTTAAGACTGGGGGGAGGGGGTGGGGAATGAATATGCCAAACTTCCACTATAAGTGAACGATGAGGGAAACAATTAAGACTGGCCCGGCTGGAGGTCACTACTGACAACGTTCCATGCCTTTTTGCTGTTAATTCCAAAGCAAACAAGCAGAACGCACCCACGCCCTCAACGCTACCACAAAAGACTATTTTTCCCATATGAAGAAGTTGGCAACATTACGTAATATTCAGCTTCTTCGTTGTAGTGTTTCATTTAATGGGCACTACTTTTGCACTATCAGCATTAACAATTGCAATGTTCTCACCATACAGTTGCCATGTTGCGTGTATCAGTCGGCAGGAATTTTATTATTTACATTGTTTAGTGCTCAATGGAGTTATATGGTTTGTCATTAGCGTTTTATGGAATATAACTTCCTTGCTGGTCATCTAAGTAGAATGGCAAAATAAATATATTTAATCGCCTTGAACGCTTTTTTTTAAATCATGAACAGGTGGAAAGTGTAGGAAAGAATGCAAAAACCAATGGAAGAAAAAAACCTGAGAGAAAAAACTTGGGGAGTTCAGAGTCCGAATTTCTTGCGTGAAGCACTCCGATAGAATCCATTCGTTTCAAACTCTGTGATCTTCTCAAGGGCTATCAAATGTTCACTTCTCAACAACTTGGTCTAGCAGGTAATCTCATGGGATATCAAATCCTAGCTCCACAGTAACTGCACCTCCTAATAATCCTTACTCTCTTATTTTTTCATCGGAAGTACACTGAAATAATATCCATTCCCTGCTTCGTCAGCAATGCACACGAAGAATGCTTTTGAAAAGCTGAAATTTTTGTAGCAGCCCTATCGACAGTGTGAAGTGGTTAGTGCCACATATCAAACAAAAGCGAACAGTCCGTGGCTAGTGTGACAAAGCTTTGCTAAAATGGTCACCAAAGAAATTGACGATTATTTTAAATTAGACGTTTGTTTTCATTCAACTCATTGTATGTCAAAAAAAGCATTATCACGGCACAAACACCTTATCCGTTTGATCGTAACTATAAAATTTATAAAATGGATTGTGTATAACGTTTAATTCACACTGTGAAAATGCACATTAATGGCAAATTCACATTCACGAAGAGTTGTGATTAGCACATCCAGCGAAGATTCCTCGCATACCGTGGATGAAGAGAAAACTGTAATATGCTGAGGGATTGCAGTTACCTTTTGCTAAGTGGGCATAGCTAATGTATATTTTCATATCTCAGCTGTTTGTCGCAAGGCAATAAC
>JAAVTS010000709.1:63400-73465 GCA_022845575.1 Baylisascaris ailuri | reverse complement strand
AAATTAGGAGAGGGGGGGGGGTGGAGGGGATACATTTTTTTTGTTAAGTAAATGATGAAAAGATTTCTTCAGCTAATTTTTTATCTTCTATCGCTTTATTCTTGCTCAATTATTATTGATCACCTAAAATTTTGCTCATTTATTTATTTCTTTAGCGATGTTCTTCGTTGTTTCTTTCAACTAGGAATGCTCAAGAATAATCATGAAATAAAGAGTTTTATTCGGCTTTTATTAATACATTAAATCATTGGTTTTCTCGCCATTTAAATCTTATTTTTATTTAAAATATTGATTGTATTTTCTCATTTTATATTATATTTCTATAAATTATCTACATATAAATCCAAAAAAACTATTGGTTACCTATATAGAGTAATATTATCTATGAACAGTTTAATTCCCTCTCAAGGGAATGATATTCATTTATTCCCTCTCGGTTACTCGTTTATATGTAAATAGTTCGTATGAAACTTGCGTGGATCTACTGATTTATTCAATAAGCATTTTGAGTTTCATATGTAACCTTACTTGTTAATTAAATTATTTGCCTCAAAGCATTCATGATAAAGACTTGAGACTCTTTACAGCTTTTTCGGCCTATCCTATATAGAAGTTTTAAGCGCTTCTGTAAAGTTCTGAAATACGTAAAGTTCAACGGGGTGTGGATATTGCGGAGACGTAGTTCTACTGGATTAGATGATGTGGAATATTGAGCTGGTTCAATGATCACAGACAAGATGGCTTAGTGGAAAATCTATGCAAACCGATGTTATACTGCAAAGAGGTATTACTAAAATGCTATAAATTGCAAACGATGCAATCAGATGATGAAAGGATTGAGTGAAAAATATGAGCGACTAATCCGATGGTAGGGGCAATCGACAGTGGTCGATTGTTTTCGAACAAGAGATTGCAAATCGATTTGACGAATTATTACTCGTAAAAACGTTGTGTAAAAGTGAAAAATATCTGTAATCGATGTTGAATTATTATTTTGCTGTTTAAATTGCAATAAATATTGTGTGGAAAATTTTTGAAAAGATTTTTCATTTTGCAAAAAATTCTATGGAATTATTCGAATCATTGATATTGTTTTGCAAAAGATTATTTAATTTCGCACAATTTTTTTTTTCTGCAAGAACAATGCAATTTTTATGCAATAATTGCGTAGCATTTTGCACATTTCGCATCATTTTGCAATGCGTTTATGTGCGATCCACATCTATATGTTGGCATCTATTGCATATTTAATGATTATTGCAACACTCCTATGTAGTGATTATTGCCATTGCAAAAAGACCTGCTTAAGAAAAATCCGATCCGGATCGCTACCAACACGATTGCGATCCGGATTGGATTTCGCTTAAATCCATAGAATGCTGCCTTAATCATATTGCTAACTGAACTTGTTCGATCGTTTATCCTCATATCTATTTCATTTGATAAGGACTATTGATGGAGATTCATTTGTTTCTTAAATTCGACTTTATAGTTTCTCGAGAAAATGTCTAAGAGGACCCGGTACATTCTAAAATGCGTTAATATCATGAAAGGGAATTCCGACATACGAATGACATCCAGGCACAATGTCCGCCAATTGCGCCAATTATCCTCATCTTCGATTACTCTTTGCAACAATGAAGGCAATCCTCATTTACAATCAAAATTACCCCCAGGTATGCATATAAATCTTTATTTTTATTTATTCATTTCATTTATTTATTGATTATCCACCTAATCAATGATCTCATCGATTTTAATCACTTCCGGTCAGTAAAACGGTGATGAAAAATTGATGAACTACAAAAGTTTTAAAAAATTTTTAAAGTGTAAAAATCCTCATAGTATATTGCTAGAGACAACGAAAACAAATTAGGCGCAAATGACCGAGACATCAGTGGATCTATGTGATTAGACAAGAACAGTGAAAATGATTTAAAGAAAAGCATGTGAAAAGATAAATAAGCAGAAAAAAAAAAAAGAGAAATGGAAGAAAAAAATTGGTGGGAAGGAAGGATAGGTGTGGGTATTTGTTGGGAAAAGAGATAGGGCTAATGGTTTGTTGAGTTGAGATGAAATATTTTGCAGGTGGTCCAGATTTGAAATATTTTATCACCGCCACTAAAAATCGACAATCAAAAATCATTCCGAGTATCACTGAGTCGGATACGTTCCTTTCAAAAGATGACTACTCTGGTGAAGGTCGCAAAGGTTATCTTTTTCTCTCAATTTCTTTCATATAATTCATTCCATTCTTTCGTATTATTTTATTCGCCTAATGAACATGAATGGATATTGATTACAATGTTTAATCCAATAGTTGTATATAGTTGTGATAAGGTTATTATGTAGTTTTATTGAGGTGTGTATTGTTAAAATATGAGGGCAAATATACTACGAAGATGTAGACCTACTCTAAGAAGGATTTGTGTCTCTTGGTAGGCGATTTGAGATTTCAAGTTGGCACTTTGAAGTTGAATTTATCTTGTGGATCTCTAGCACTTGAAGATCACCGAACCTCGGATAGTCGTCAAGATGGGCTTGCCTCGGTTCTGCGTTTCCGAGCTTCAAGTCTCTCCCGACTGTAACCCCCTTAGATCGAGAAATAAATTTGCCGTGATAATATTGCAATCGCTTAAACTGGGTTCATTTTCAAGCGATTGTCACCCTTTTAAGCAATAAACATATGAAAGCGTTGCAAAATCCTGTGCGTAAAAATTTTTAGGGATTTATTTTTTCGTTGGGGTTTCGTGTAACCGATGTTTTCGCCTATAAGATACGTTATTAGTCATTTTTCAGTGTTTTCTGAATATTGTTGAAACCGATTGGTATAGAAGGATCCATCACAAATAAGCGGGAAAGCACATTAGATAGGCTGATACGATGTGATCTTCGGCTTTCCACTAGCTTGACCAACCGGTTTCATAAACTATCCATGGGTAATAAAATATACCAAACAATGCTTTTGTATTTTAATCGCATCGATCGACCACACAGGTTGTTTGTTGGAAAAAAGATTCATTCTTTTGACCATTAGACCGATATGAAATGTGTGTGAATTCACATTTCAGTAAAATTTATAACATATGGATGCCAAATGAATGTAAACGATATGGAAACAGTTCGATCGATACTATTTTCGAATAAATATTTGGAAATCGATGATGAACGAAATGTGATTTTTCTTTTTTTCATTTTTTTGTATTTTTAAACAGTCAGTCTAGCTTGATTCCACGAATTTAATTGTTGTTGGTAATTAATTGAATTGAAGTAGCTATAGTAATGAGTAGCTATACTTGTATAACCAATTGGGAAATTGGAGTATCCGAGGAAACTGTTGATAATTTTGGAGTCCAATCGTTTACTGATAATTTATTTTATTCAAAATATTCAAACAGCCAAAATTATTTACGCATTTTTAAGTTGGAGTTCTTTGTTTGATCAGATTAAAACGAACTAACTGCCAAGGTATAAATATATGACGATCATCACATTTCTAGGCTGATATTATACTCTTGATGACGTGTTCGATACGAGAAGGTGCTGAAGAGAAGGTTTGGCGAATGTTGAGGAAATTACGTCGAAACGCAATCAAACCACAAACAATCGGTGTGCTGGGTTTGTTTTACTCCGCTTTTTTTTTCAATTTTTTGAAAACATAAAAGTTTTTTTTTTTTGTTTTGCATATCAGATATTGAAATTTTGCTTTCGATTTAGTGATTCAATGCCATTATGCAGCAAAGTTTATTTAATTACCCAACCTCCGCTTTTGCGTTTTTCTCATCTTGCTTCCCCATTTTCTTAACCCTTGATTTTTTGTCACCGTATTGTTTAGAAGAATAAAGCTCAATGATAGATTCCGTGGGGAAATTTGATTCATTCTTGAAGGATGTATGGCCGAACGTATACGACATAAATTACTTGAAGAGGATAATGCAGTAGATATAGTCGCTGGACCAGATTCATATCGAGATTTACCACGTCTATTAGCCGTTACACGTACTGGACGTTCGGCGATCAATGTGCAATTATCTTTGGAAGAGACATATGCGGATATAACCCCCGTAAGACTTGATCCTATCGCTAAATCAGCGTTCATGTTCGTTGTTTACTTATCACATTTTTTTTCTATTTCGTTTTTCTTTTCATTAATGAAATAAATGAAATCACTTTTTTGACTTGAAAATGTTGGCAAATTTTTGTGAGAGTCCTAGATATTAATAGTTGGTTATATTCAATACTCCAAAATTTTTGAAGTGTTTTTTTTTTCATTACGTCCACCAATTTATGATTTTTAATGTAGTTTTTCTTGTTGTAAATTATTATGCTTATGCAAAAAAAAACTTTGAGTACATAAAAAAATTATGAGCACTCTTGAAGTCTAAAAATAATTTTCCTAAGCATTTTTTCGAAAATTCAAAAAATTTTCCTTAGCAATTTTTCGAAAATTCATCGGCTTTCACTCTAAGTTCTTTTTTTGTGGGCGTTCGATTTTATTCGAACTTTCGAACCCTATAAAATATTTGTTGTTTCAAAAAAAAAAAAAAACGTTTCGTTGGATCCAAATTGTTCATTCGGAATACTAAAAGAAAAGGTTTTTTTTGTGGGAAAATGAAAATGATTGCATTAGTCATTCATAACTGGGAAATTAGACGTCAACAAGCTTGCAAAGAGTCGATGATACGAAAATCATGCTCAAATTTTTGAAGAATTGCAGTTTTTACAAACGTTCTTACGTAATCTTTGAAGAAAAAAAAAGGTTTTTATATGCATAAGATAAGAAAATGTTGATTTACTTATGAATTATTGAGTTTTACTAAAAATTTTGATATTTTGGCGATGTTTGCATAGGTAATTCGATTAAATCGTCCTCAAGGGTGATTCTTTCGGATTCTGAAGAAAGGTCTTCTGCTATCTACTTGATACCTTTGAGAGCTTTATTTAATCGTAATCGGTAAAATTACACCTAAGAGGCAGTTATTATCACATATCTTCATATATATAATTTTCACTCGTATATGGAATATTATTGTGAAATCACTTTTATTTGTTATAATATGATTGCATTTATATATAATTTTATTGTTGCAATATTTAGATCAATAATGCGAGGATGTGACAATATGTGTACATATTGTATAGTACCGTTTACACGTGGACGTGAACGAAGTCGACCATTACGTTCGATAATCGACGAAATTAAACGACTATCCGATCAGGTATGCTGCTGTTATGCAAATTACTTTTTATATGCTAGTGTTGAAACTATTTTGCTTGATTTGAAATAACGGCTATTGATTAAGGGTTATAAGCAGGTTATACTGCTTGGACAAAATGTCAACAGTTATCGTGATACATCCGAAGCAATCGACGCATCATGTGGCGTTAATGATAGTGGGTTAGCACCTGGTTTCAAAACTATCTATAAACCGAAGAAGGGTGGTCTCAACTTTGCGACTTTGCTTGAACGAGTCTCAGACGTCGATCCTGAGATGAGGATTCGTTTCACATCTCCACATCCAAAGGATTTTTCGTTTCAGGTGTGATTTGTTTAATCCATCCTTACGTATTTATTCTATTTGTTTATTTGCTTGTCTACTTATTTATATGTTTATTTATTTATTTATTTATTTTTCTTTAAAGGCTAATTACTTACGAGTCATTTGAACTTTTAGATGCGAGTTAGTTCGATGAAACGACATTCTTCCATTGAGTTGGGGATCCATTTTGGGCATTAAAATATGTGGAATACTGATTATCGTTTATTAAGATTAGTGGAGGCATCAGATGGTTGATTTAACCGATTTTGAGGTGCATTAATAAGTAATTTGTGTTGCGGCAGGAATGGCTTGCCTCCCGATCTAATATTCTTTCGTTATAAAGCTATATTTGATATATATCCACTGAAACTTTATAAAAAGGCCATACATATGAGCAAAAATGCGGCAGTAATCTTTCCGCTTGAGAAAAAAAAACGAACGAACGCGGTTTTGAACCGGAATTTTTCGCATACCGCTCTCTCGCAATACCACTTGGCCATTTGTATCAACTTTGCGGAACCGTATGACTACTGGATCGTTACACTAAATTTTTGTATTTTTATTAAAAAGAACTCGGTCCCAAGATGAAATCTTTGGGCAGGAGCACTAACTATTAAATTTGCGGGGATCCTTAAGGATTAGCTCATTCAGTTTCCCTTAATCATGCGTAGAGAAGTGTTCGGATCATGGGAGTCATTCGAATCAAAACCGAACACCTGAGACAAAAAAAAATCATTTCCATGCAGCAGATTTAGGGGTTTAGCATGGTATCCCTTGTTTAGACGGCACAAATGCTTTACATGGCCTCATGATTTAATCTGAAAAATTGAAGGCAGAAGACTTTCCTTTGTTGATTTGATAATGCTTAATTTCTAATGTGTTATCAAGTTTAAGGCATAAGCAACAACTATCTCTAGTAATAACAGAAATTTATGCTATTATGGACCGAATATTTCACTCTATTTCAATAGCATTTGTATTGGCACCTAACTTTTTATCGAGAGATACTACGACGTTATGCATTAATCAATTGCATATAGGTTCTTATTCTTTTCCTAGTTATTAAATTTAACAAAATTGCTAATGAAATATAAGAACTTCATTGCGTATTACCTATGCTTGTTCGCTGTGTTCTTTGTTTCTTTCATGAATACTATCAAAACTTTCGATCTGTATAAATCAGTGATATTTAATTGCAGTTCACATTTCCTCTTCCATCATGACTTGTGTGGATTTTTAGGTAATCGAAATGATAAAGGAACGTGCCAATATTTGTAAGCAGATTCATCTTCCCGCACAAAGTGGTAGCAATACTGTGCTAGAGGCAATGGGACGTGGTTATACTCGAGAGAGCTATTTAGCACTTGTTGATCAGATAAGGCAACTCATTCCTGGTACGGTGAAATTCATTGAAAATGAACACTATTCAAAGATCAATGAGTTAATATTGGGTGAGGGATCATCATTCGGGTAGTAGATAGGCAATTAATCGATAACGGATAATTGTGATCATTATGGTTATTCATCATTGTTGAAAAAATTATTCATTCTTTTCTCTCTCCTAATATATTTCTTTCGAGAAACTATTTTTATACTTTAAAAAAATTTCTTATTGCATTCTTCATTCGAGGAGTTTTGATCCATGATCTACAACAGATAAAAAGATCTTATCGATGAAGCTAGTCTCATCTATCAACTCTTCAAAAACCTCTTATTATCATCTATCAACCTCTTATTATAGAATATTTCAAAGGTGCTCCAAAGTCTATATCATATACTAGTTGCTTTATTCTTTTATTTATTTATTTATTTATTTATTTATTTATTTATTTATTTATTTATCTATTTATTTATTTATTTATCTATCTATCTATTTATTTATTTATTTTTTGATGCAGGAATTTATGTTGATAAAGTTTGATCGTCTTGCAACATTCCACAATCATTTCAGAGGTATCGTTGACAAGTGATTTTATCGCAGGATTTTGTGGTGAAACCGAATACGATCACCAACAAACACTCGATTTAATTCGACATGTCAAATACTCATTCTGCTATATATTTCCTTATAGTATGCGTGAGGTATAGAATATTTATGGGTATTGTTATTGCAGAGGATAGAGTATAGTGGGTAGATATTTTTTGTAAAAACTATATATGGTAAATATATATTGAAAATAAAATGATTGATCCTTTTTACAAAGCGATTACGATGGGCTATATCGACATTTCGACATCGATCGTGATGTGATACATCAGTGTTATCATTCATTATGGTGGCAGTCATCTGAAAAATTAAATAATACAGCCTGTTGATCGTAGTCGATAATCGAAAGGTTAGAGGTAATCGAAACTAAAGAATCTCACGTATTACTTTTTCAATTTATTAACTGATATAATTATTATTTTTGCTTATTCCTCTAAGTGTCAGTAATAAGACAGTAATAATATTAGCTTATAGAGTATACCCTATGAGGGTTTAGATGAGATGATGTTGTTGTTTCTTATAGAAGACGAGAGCAAGTTATCATCTGAAAGATGATGTCCCAATTGAGGTGAAGCGACGACGTCATGAAGAATTGGCACAAGTATTTCGTGAGGAAGCACTCAAAATAAATAGCACTCTTGTTGGTAGCATACAACTCGTGCTTATCGAATCGGTTCGTTACATTTCAAGGCTAATAATTTCTCAATTTTTTTTCTGATCCAGATTAATCCCAGCATAGGATGGGATGTCGGATATAAGAATTTTTCAGGATCAATTCACCATATAAGTTGCTTTCAATTCGATCAACCTAGGTTCGTCCTCATTAAAACGATGCCACAACGCAGTCTTAATGTCATATTCATTAGTGGTCACAGTTTCGATTCCTTACTCCCCCTTATATCTTATTAGGTTACACCCTCTTTCGTTCTTCCGTTCATGTTACCCCTTCTATCACCTATTTACCTCATCCCTTTCTTTTCCTTTCCTTGCTAGTTTCTCCCTCATTGTTCTGTTGTTGCTCTTCTCCTTCCCAAAAGAATTGCTTTTCTTCTTGAAAAGTAGAGGAATATCCTGCGGTATTCAATTGTTGTTTAGTAATGTAAAGTGTTTTAATAAATTATAGTTGCATTATCGGTCAATAGTGCATGTTTAAGACAATTTGGCGATGAATTATATGACATCGATTGGCTGCAAAATGATTTAGGCGATTGATCTAAGGGTTAAAAAAATCAAAATCTAAAGGTCAAGATTGACTTGGATCAGATATATATCTTACTCTATCAAATCGTTACTTATTTTCTCCACTAAAGTTAACTTATTTAAGCGAAGTAAACGCTCATCAACAGCTGTAGCAGGACGAGCGGATGGTGGTATAAAAGTAATACTCGAGAATTGTGCACTTAATGGATATGATGAAGTACGAGAGTTGAAGCCTGGCGATTATGTTGCCGTTGAGGTACATTTACTATATGAACTCTTTCTTTTGAAATATAATCTCAATTGTGGATGAGATATCCATCTTAATCTCATCTCCAACTGATGCATAATATTTTGAAGGTGTTTGCGAAAAAAAGCATCGAATTCATTTCAGTTTTTTTTTTCTTAATTTGATATTTAGTTTATAGGTTAATGTAATCATCACTAAGAAACCATATTTACCTAATATCTGATGGCTCTATCTCTTCTTCATAACCTATTTTAATTTCACCCCGATTTATACTTTGCTTAAGCAATCGTAACATGCAAGTTAGACATTGAACAAGGAAATACTCATTTATTTAAATGGGACTTCGCTTTAATAAAAATCTTTGCTGATAGTAGGCAAACGAAGTTGTACGATAAGCAATTTACTAAGAGGGAATTCAATAGTGACTTGGAAATGTTTTGCAATGAATAAAACAACTATTCACAACACTTTGCGACATTTCACTTGAATGCCGTCGACAATATTGCTAACTTCATTTGCGCGCATTTTTTGAGGTTTTCTATAACAATTTTGTTGTTTAAATATTAAAATTAGCGCATCAAATCGAATTAGAGATACTAACTATCGTTTATTAGCGATGATAATGTCATTAAAAGTGTTGTATTTATATTAATTATCTTTTTTTCTTCAAATAATTCATAGTTTAATTAGTATGCTTATCGTTTTAGTTAATATTTTTTATTGTTGTCGTAGCGAATGCTTGTTCTTTGCGCTTTTAGTGACTGATTAGCAAACCCATAAGACGTGAATGTTATCACAGTTTTAAAAAGATTGCCAGCTACACCAATTTATGAATAGTTTTTTTTTTATTTTTTCAAAAATTCAGAGCTATGTTGATTGGAAATTTGATATTGAAATATATTAAATTGGTGAAGTTCTCATATGATTTTATCACGTGATTGAGCTGTTAATTGTACTAATCAAATAGGCACAGCAATCTTATAGATTTTGCATTTTCTTATTTATAGGAGTATACATCCTCTAAGAATAGGCTATCATATCATATCACAGTACAAATATTAGTCGGTTTCTTCAGAGGACGACTTCCTACT
>JAAVTS010000709.1:42873-53348 GCA_022845575.1 Baylisascaris ailuri | reverse complement strand
AGTGCATGTAATCGAATATCGATAAATTTGGACGCAATTGCCGGTGGTAGTGAAATCGATGAAGAGACTTGGTTAGTCGAACCACCGAAAACAGACTCATCAACGCAAAGCTCTGGACATATTATTGAATGGTTACAGGTTAAGAACGAGATTTCTTTTTTGTTTCTGATATAAGATAATTTCTACGTTTTTTCAATTTTAAANTGGAAAACTACATCTCATCTCTCTTACGTTTTGCGTTTCTAATATTTTCTAAATAATAAATAATCTTTATTAAATTATGCACTATCCGATTAGAGCTGACAAAAAATTTTACATCTTATAGTTTTTAATTTTTAATTTGCTAGTCGACGCACAAGTTAACCGCTAGGTTGGTAAGATAGTGCTGGAAGTTTGTGACGACGCCAGGGATAAAGGGAATGAAGAGGGTGGGGGATTAGATATGAATGCATGGTGCCGCAGTTTCACCTTTCTGCACGACCAAACCTCCGATACGGCAATCATCCGTCGCAAACCTCCGATACGGCAATCATCTGCCCCAAACCTTCGGTACGGCAATCATCCGCCCCAAACCTTCGATGCGGCAATCATCCGCACCAAACCTTCGATGCGGCAATCATCCGCCCCAAACCTTCGATGCGGCAATCATCTGGCATTCCACTGCTCTACACATCTTTGAGGTTTACTTACGTATTGGTTGTTTGATTTGTTTCAAAGTTTATTCAATCATTGAGAGTGTATTATTGTTTCAGGGCGCAGCAGCAAACGTGGACTACAAAACGCGAACCGCGTTAAGCAGAACACTAGCCACTCAGGCTGCACGCAGAAGTGAGTCCACTTTGGTCCATTCTAAGTCCATGTGCGGGGTTTTGACCAAAAAAAGGGACATTAACGTTTCCTACGGTTTTAGGGCACTTTGCTTGTTCAGTACATGAGCAAATTTAAACTTTTAGTGCGAAGCTCTTGGCTGTTTTTATTAGACGGATTGCTTTCACATTTTTTTGTGGGAGGTCTTTTTTCCATAATTTTCGCCCAATTAGAAAATTGCCATCTTTGCATGGAAGGGAAACATGGAGGGGGGGGAGGGAAGAGAGGTGGGGGAATTCTCGTCATTCGTTCCCTTTGCATATTCACATAGTTAACTAAATATATTGGCACGCATGTTAGCTGTGTTATTTAAATGGCATGCAAGCGGGTGTTTCATTGTTTTTGCATAAACATCGCTTTATATGGCGCTTGTTTGCATTTTCTATGTAGAATAAGGCATGATTAAAGCACGTTGAACGGCTTTTGCAATTTGTGTTTACCATCCTCGTGTTGATGCTTCGATGAGCCCAGTGAAATCGGTTTATAGTTGCATTGTATATTGCAAATCAGATCCTTTTTGCTTGCGGCTTATTGATAGAGCCTTCACTGAATTATTCTTTTCAGTTTCTGTTACTTAGTATTAGGCGAAATTCGGGATTTTTTGAATTTTTTTAAACGTTTGATTCAATAAATTTTCAACTTATTGATGTGTTTGTGCATAGTTGTTTACATAAACCTAATTTACGCATACTTGATTTTGTATTATATGTTATGATTGGATTATATCTGTACGTAATGTGTGTCTGTCTGTCTGTATGTCTATATCTTCGTCAATTTTGAGCTGGAAATTGCTGGAGCTAGAGTTACAGAACTTTTTGCAGATAATATGTGCATATGCAATCTCTTCCTTATGTATTAGCTTTAAAGTATCTCTAGATAATAGTGACGAGGAATTTGCAAGCACCTGAAAATTTGTAGATCGGATTGCAGAAAAGCGGAACTTTTATATAGACGGCGGGATTATTTCAACTATGAGTATATTGTTCTGCATTTTTTGTTATAGTTTACTATATTATAATCTTGATTAGTACAGTGGGCTGAATACAAAAAGCGCATATCGTGTTGTTGTTTATTGACAGCCGGTCTTAGTATACCGATTGGTTTAAGAAACATGTCCTTTCTATTGCTAGATCACTATTAAAATTCATAAAATAAAAAGGGGTTTGAGAAAAGAACCGCAGAAATTAACGAAATTGAAGAAATTTTCTCTAAAACTTTATCTTTATTAACTTATCTGCATTGCATTTAATTTTTTTTTCTTTAAAGTAGAATATCGCATCATTGCATCTTGAATGAATGCATAGAACCATGCTTTATGGTACTATGACCTTATTCGGAACGTACATCTTAGTATTTAGGTCTGTAATTATTAGTCGTAGATGAATGCATGATAATGTGCACCGCCTTTTTTTCGTCAATTAGAGCCAAATGAAAAGAAATGCATTAACCAAGTCTTATGATCGAGTTTTACCGATTTCGAGGGCATCGATTTTTTGATCTCTCTCTCTCATGTTTATCTGCTTTCACTGTAAAAGTATTACTCAGTACGTATTGGGATGCCATCTGTTATCTTTCGTTTGGTGCTACACGAGATCTAGATCTAGGTTCGGATATTAAGTGGGGGTATTAGGTTTTGATTTCAGGTTTTAACTGATATTAGATATCAGATATTGCCATCTAGGTCTTGCTCGCTGAATGCAGTGCTATAGCCGCATAATAATGAAGTGAGGCAAATTAGTGCAGATGTACGTGTTGTTTATTGGTTGAGTGCCGGTGAAGTTCATAATTTGTCTGCGGTAGCGATAGGCTTGTCTGGTGGCCGAGCAGATGAAAGTCAGCCACATCACTGCAAGCATTCGTTAAATATTTTCAGCTCGGTGCATAAAGTCAGCCAGCTGGCCAGTTCAGCTATGTGAGCTGACATACACCTGTTGTGTATTGCGTTATTTGCACGTATCGCTATTGTTTCGTTATATATTTTGAAGCGATCTCTACTTTTTGAGTCGCTGAATGAATTACAATTCCATCATATTTATGTGTCACGAATAAGAAATGCAAACAAAAGAAATATTGATATAGGAGAACAAAAGGATGGGACCAAATTTGTTTCTTCTTTTTTTAAAATTTTATTTATTATTATAATTGATGTAACAGTAGTGATTAATGTAGATTATCGAAGGCTTAATATTTGCTAATTAAGCGCAATTTTCACAGTATATATTTTTTTTAATGAATGATGGGACAAATGCTTTATCAGATTATTGGTGCCACAATTCTAAAGTTGAATATCGGTGCAGTCATCCATTATGCTTCTCTTCGATTAAATCCTGCATCCGTATTGATTGTGTGATTGGACAGGTGGTGTTGATAGCACAATTGTTAGATATGTCGTAATGAAGTCCACGCTTCATTGAATATTACGAGACATCACTTTTTTCTTGGCTATTCATCCTGAAAGTTATTGTGACTAATAAATAAATCTAATGACCTCAAATGATTTAATGAGAAAATTGATTTTTTTCCCAGAAAAATAGGGAAATGCATTTCAGTGTTTGGGTAGATTACTTCCTGTTTTTTTTCGTGAAAATTTTAGAAAAACTTAATAAAACTTGACAAATTTATTTTATCGACATTTAAAAAAAAAAAAAACGAAAAATGTTGGTGCTATTTCTGATAATTTAATGCCTCTTCACTAATTTATTGTGTCATTTTCGTTGAATTCCTTTTTGTTGTTTTAAAGGAGAATATTTGTCGTCAGGAATTGTATAGGCTGATTTTTGCAAAATATTTAAGTAGTATGTTGTTGAGGGAGATATGAATTATCAATGACTTGAAATCGCTTAAGGAAATGTTTAACTGCCGGTTTTTTTATAATGCTGCATCGATTGTTCAGTGACTAATTAGTTTGTTCAGTCGCTGGGCAATACTTAAGCTTATGATTTTGATATATGAATTCTTGAAGTCTATGAAAAATAGTTGATAATTGATAAAGGAACTCCTTATTAATGGTAGGCGTTGATATGACTCTAACTTCGATTGGTATATAAGTGGTTTCATCCCCACCCTCCCCCTCTTTCGGACTTTCTCTCTTTCTTTTACTTTCGATCTCTGTCTTTTTCTGCTCAACCTTCTTCAATCGAAAGGGAGTTGTCTGGAAATTTCTGGATTTTTAATGAATTGCGCACGCTCAAATGATAAATGAGTAAAGGGAAGCGAAGAAATTTTTTAATTGTATTTATTGCAAATCGGAAAGAAAGAATCGTTTGAATGCGCAAAGTTTTTTTTTTTCTCTTAGAAGGGTAATTGTCTAAACTTTTAGTTAATATTATCAGATATGAGTAATGATCAGCTTTTTTTTAATTTTAAAATTGATACAAGAGATTTGAATGGATTTTTTTTTTTTTTTTTTGGGAAGGGGGGTGGGTTGAGTTAGTAATTGAAATTAATGATGCAAAAATTTTCCTAAAAGCGACTTGATAGTTTAGAAATTTTTTTTTTAATTTTAGAATATTTTATTCAGTATTCATCCGTCAGATGACAACAATGAAATATGGCACCTAAAGGGATGGACTCCATATAAATACACTTCAGGATGGATTTGCAGTTTTTTTTAGGAATTTGCTGTGGTCGTTTTCTCTCCGTAGGTAGACGCGAAACGTAATTCGTCGATTTTTATTTGTATGGCAGCTAATTGAATCATTTGCCCGAATGTAGATTGCTAATGTTTTTGGGAACATATGTGTATGGATTCTGTGTTTAGTGCGACTAGTGAGGAGAGCATATATGCTTGAGAGATAATTCAGAATATCTAGTGGAGGGCTTATAGTTTTCATAAGGTTATTATGCATATTTTTTTACAATAAATGGGATGCTGCAAATAATTTTTGAATTACTGCCGTATATATTGCTGGTGTAGGCGTTATAATTTTACTACCGTAGTGTACTAACTTTACGGTAGTTGCTCTCACACTAATACATTGGTAATATCTGTTGAAATTGTTGCCACATATCTAGTAAAGTTTTCACAGGGAATTTTTTAAAGCAATTTTCGTTTGTTGTAGAATCACCAGTAATAGATTCTTCTTGTTTTGTTTTTTTTTCTAGCGTCTACAGGTAGTCGACATGGTTTCTATTCCGATATGTACATGGGGGAGAGGGGTGTGGGTGAAGTAATATGGCTCATTTCGAGATAATATAACGGTTTAAAATACGAATTTGGTAATGACAAATAAATGAGTAAACGATGAAATGCATGCTGTTAGAATGGCGCAATTGCTTATTCCTACATATCTACGTTTATAGCAGCATTCATAGCTGCGTGATGAGTATATTTTGATGTTGATATTTATTTGCAAAGGGAATGCTCTCTTTTTTTTTTTTTCGCTTATGTTGTGTGGGAAGGTTTTTAGAGAAGAAGAAGGCGGAGAAGTTGCTCCAGAAGTTGCAATTGGAAAAGTTACAACTATCGGAGATTAAAGAGACGTTAACCGACGAGGAGAATCTGAATAAGCAACGTCAACATCGTGCACCATTACGTGATTTGACTGTACCCGAAGCTGATGTTGGCAGCTCAAGGACAGAGCATCGTCGTCGAAATTCATTGGATCTAGAGAACGCCGACATCGATTCCGGGTATCATCTCTCGACTATGGCCGCAAGTACAATCATCACGCCGAAATCAGATTCTGAAAGTGATGACGAATTCTTTGATGCGGCTTCTGATCTTGCTCTCGCTTCGCTATCCGAGCACAGCATCGCTGGTTCGTTAAGTTTGTTTGCGAGCTTTCGCTTCCGATATTCATCGGCTTCTATGTTGCCTTGAAGTACTTGCCAATCGCAGTTGAATTTTATTATTATTAAGCAACGTTCATTGGGGATATGTTTTAACAATTTCGAGGATAAGCATGAAATGTTAGGCATGTTTGTGGCTGCTCATTTGAAAACGTTGCCTTATTTAATGCATGGGCGTGTGAAAGTAGAAAATAGAAATAGAAAGATTCTCTGTCATTGACGCTGTTCACAGAAGCGCATTCCTCCTCTACTGCGTAGTGGCGCATTCAGGAAGGATTCGAGGATGCGGGTAGGCGATCCTGAAATTTTGGTTCGCCATTTTTTTTTAAACGAACCTTATACAAGTGCTTTCCCTTTAAACATCGACCTTTTTTCATAAATGTTTCTTAGCTCTAACGAATTTATTTCTAAAAAACGTAAAAGTGTGCTTCTTTGTTCTCTCTGACCCATTTTGCCGTTATTTATCGCATGAGATCACTTTCTTTAGATGGTTTATGCCTTCTGCAGAAGACCTCTATTATTATATCTGTAGCCTGTGCTGTTGTGTTGTACTCAGCCTTGAGGCCATAATGAACATGTCGTATCGATGTAGTCGGCCACCCTCTCCGCACCGTATCTAGTCTTTAAATGGTGACAGTTTATCCCATATGCCTAGCATTTAGCCGAAAGTACCATGAGGGTATCGCATGAGGAAAGGGAACTGTTGCTTCATAATCGTGATCGTCCGTTTGCATGGAGGTGTTTATTTGAGCACTCACAGAGGCAACAACACAACGAAGTGCTGATAAGCACTTGTATTCAATGTAGTACATCGACAGGGATGCAGTTTTGTATGGCTATCATTCAACCAACTTTAGAATCAGTATAAAGGTCGCTGAAAAGGAGTGGGAGAGGGAGATAAATTAAGGGAATTTTATATTTGAAACATATGAATGACATTCTTTCAGGAATATTTTTAACTGGAGGAATTCATTTTAGTACGATTCAAACTGAAGGTGGTTTTGTTTTTGCTTTATGACGCATCGTCGATTAAATAGATCCGTTTGCAAATTGAGCTCCTTTCAGTCTCCGTGGGGGGGGGGGGGGCGGCTAACTTATCAATAATTGAGAAGAAAGTAATTATCGCTTAATGATTTCCTTGTGGTAACTAGAATACATTCAAAAAATTCGATTCTGCTATCGACCATCTGCTAATTTTTATAATTTTTTCATTTCATTGGGCCGAACAAATTTTGTCTCGCTTAGAATTTCAGAATACACATTTTTTTACCGCAAATTTCGATCATAGAAATAATTCTTTTCAAGTACTATTTAAATTATAAATTATTGATCATTTATATCGAATGCAAAGTGACGCAATGATATAAAAAAATTTGAGAAGGGTTAACGCGTTTTATATTGTTTTCAGAGCCTCGTCCCACCGAGAAAATTAAACCAATTTCTCCACGCTTGAATTCACTCGCTGAATGTGTTGAGCCACCAGCGTCTAATGCAGGCTATCAGGTAATGGTTGTTTTTAGGGGCGTCAAAGTTTATATGCTACAGCTTGATATCATGGTTGATTTTTTCTTGTTTTGTTTCGTATCACTTCTCTCTCTTCCTATCTTTCCCCTCCTCTTCTTACCTCTAATCTATCTCTGCAGGAGGGCATTCGTCATTTTCATTCAGTATAATCAAAGCGGTGTTTTTTGGATTCTTTATATATTAGGTTTTACAGGGAGTATATTAGGTTGATTGAGGTGATTGTATACTCGGAATATCCTATTAGCTCAGCTGATTATGCATCGATACGTTGATTGTTACTTAATGTTCTCTAAAGCCTTTTGTAATATAAATGTGGCATTCGTCCAGCGTGGGGAGGGAAGGAGGATGGAAGTGGTGTGAATGAGTTAAATGTATTTGAAGTTGAGAATCACTTAGAACGAAGATAAGCCTACTGATGAGGGATAATGCAAATCACAATATGCGATAAGAGCAAAAATAGCATTGTAGATATACCTTTGATAGCTTCAAATTTTAATACATTCAGACGAAATCAGTTAATGTGCTACGTTCGCCTCGCACACTTGACATGGCTAATGGTGCTTCACCTAAAGTTACACCGAGAGCAAATACGGCAAGGGTAGCACCTACCATCATGAATAAGGTGAGTTGATCTTGTTGATGATGTGTCGGGATACGCCCTCAGGCAATTCCTAATGAATACACAAGGCGAACTCGGTACGCTTTTAAGCGCTATCATGTCTTATCTCTCTTTCATATGAAACGAGTGAGCGAGTTCGGTATACGATATCGTTGAGGTTCTTAAAGAGGGTAAAGCAAATGTGAAACACATATTTTTGTTGGATCTATAAGTGCTTAGCTCAAATAATAAAGGGTCATGGTAAGACGCCATGGGAGATGGGAGATGGTTTAGGGATTTTCCTGTTTCAAATTATTATTACATATTTTGGTTGTTAGTACCAAAATGATGTAGTATTAATACTATTACTTCGCTAATTTGCTTTGTTGTTTTCTCCAGTTCGTTTAAGCAGAAGATAAAGTCAGTTTCCTTTGGCACTATTGTGTGAAGCATTTTTGGAACCGTATTGTTCATCACACCACTTCTCTATGGATGAAATTTCACATAATTTAATTCATAAGTTTTGTCAATTTATAAACCATAAAAGAAATTATTGAAAGTTTTACCTGATGGTCTTGTCGATTCTGGGCTCCTTACCTGTTCCATTAAGCCTAGTGGGAGATGCAGTGAATTTCAATTTGACTGCCTTGGATCGGAATTTCCCATGCAGAAAGGATCATCTACCGTTTCAGACATGCCAAGTTTGGAGGTTCCGAAACAATGCCTGCGCATATTAGTGTTGTTTTGGAAGCCAACTTAAACTCAATAGGTTGTGAGTGAAAGGTTTCCTTCTCTAAGCTTGGAGTCCAAGAATGGGAATTCCCTTCATTTAAATTTGTGATATTTGTGATCCTAGTGAACCTCGGAAATCGAAACGGTGGATGTTGTCTTCTAAATTCAACGATCAAAAGGACACTGTTTTGCCGCTTCATACATTTTTGATTAGGTTGTTCAAGCGGGGATTCTTGATGGAAAATGCAATGGAGCATGTTGTTTGAAGTGTTTATTTATACTTACTTGAAATATGCATGTAATCATTATGGCGCTTATGTCGGTTTTTGCATTTATCGGTTTTTGTTTGATGTTGTTTTGGAATTTAGAGTCTCTCACATTCGCCACGTGATGAAAAATCGATTCGAAGCAGTGCGCCATTGGTCTCGAAGGCGCATTCGTTGACGAACCCTGACCTGAGGGATATTGAACAAATCGCTGAAATGCAAGAAATTGGTGCCGTTTATTACTTTCGTTTTATTAAATCACAGAAATGAACCTAATGAAGGTAGATATTTTCAACCGATGGTATCATGGCAAAGCTAAAGTTAGATGTAATTGCGTTATGGTTCGTACAATCGGTCGTAGTTTGTTGTTGCACTTTACCATCGGTAACGATAATATTAAAATCCTCTTTCATGATCCTATCTTCTATTTATTTTGCTCTTTTGGTTTATGCAACCGTTGTTCATTTTCTAATAAACGCTGAATACAGATTAGCGCAGTTTTGCTCTTTATACTTCCATATCTGTACATCCACACCGTAGTCTTTATATAATTCTAACACTTGGTGTTCCAGCTTATCCTGACCTCTGAGTGACTAGAGATGACAGGAAATTGAAGCACTAATCTACTATAAAACAGTCTTAGAAGCCTTGTTTACGTGATCACTAGTCACTCAGCACAGGGGATAATGTGGATGGAGAGGGATATGGCATCAGAGCAACTACTGGAAGAAGAGATCTATGAGTGGTATGGCGTGTTTCAGAGTTATCTTTAACAACAATAGGTCATTCCTTTCGGCTTACTCCATTTTTTATGACGTTTATCTGCATTTACAAATAAAACTACCAGTTGCCAGCTGTATATAAAACTTTTTTTCCGCAAAATAATGTAATGTTTTTATGAGACAGTGGATCGATTAATCAGATCCGATCGAACTAAGCAGAATTGAATTACATTACAGCACTACGAGAGGAAGTAATGCAGCGACAGAGGAAAACATCGACACAGAGTGATAGCAGCAATACTCCACTATCGAGACCGCGTATGTATCCTTTGCTTTCATCAATTTCGTTAGACGATCGAAAAGGCTTAAGCAATCCCTTAAATTGGTTATCAAAACTTCTTTCAACGAGGGTGTAATTTAGTCAATGGGTCCACATTGTTGGATTCAGAGCATGATGAATGATTTGGAGTAAGAAAGAGGAGGATGCAAGATGGGGAGAAGACGTGACTGAGGCCGCAAACTCCATCTGGACTTCACTTAGAAGGGGAAGAAAAAACCCCATCTGCAGGCAAAAACGGGAAATGTTGTACTGTACATTACATCACCTCTAGATTTGAAATATGGTTGTTTTCCTGTTTGAATGTTGCAATGTCATCAAGCACCGTTACATCTTTATAGAGGCACGGGTAGGGGTGTTTTTCACCTCTGTATGTTACCTCTCCGATACAAATACACAGCGAAAGATGTCATATTTTCGGTGGTATGGGTAAACAACGAATCAGATGAATGGGCAAAAGCACGTCCTTCCATCGAAACTGATCCGGGACCCTTACCTGTCGTGGCCTAGGCCACGCTTTCTTTTTGAGTGTGATCTGGTCATGTTCTTTTCTCGCGACCATCTTTTAGACTTGGCTGTTTGCGCAGTGTGTCTTCTCCTCTCTTTCTGCGCCTCGTATTCCCCCTCCCCCCCCCCGG
>JAAVTS010000709.1:0-24297 GCA_022845575.1 Baylisascaris ailuri | reverse complement strand
TTTTTTTTTTTCTATGAAACCTTCAGTCGGCTGTATCATCTATATTCGTTACGATTGATAATAGAGGTTATTTGTTTGCTCAAAATTTTATTGCCAACTTTTCAACAATAAAAAGTTTTTGCCTCAGCAAACAGCCTTAAATACGAATGTTGACGTTTCGTTACGAACGGCAATTTCAAACTTATTGGTGGCGATAGGAACTAGATTAGTTGCATAATATAACTTAAGAGGAACTCTGAATGCGATTGCTTGTTCTTGTCATCTTCACCTATTTCCCCACAATGTTCAAGAAGTCGAAGTGGCAGAAATAGTTAAGTTCTTCGGTAAAACCTATAACAACCATTATAGTTCTCCAAAGAATCTTAAGCCACCTGTATTTCGGTCAAAATTCGTGAGTATGTCCATGTTGGTCAGGTTGATGTTGCCATTTGATTATACCTATCGTCCATGTTGGTCAGATTGATGTTGCCATTTGATTATACCTATCCATTACCGAGGTTTAGATGCCGTATTATTTTCCACTGTAAGTAACGGGTTTGTTTATGTCCTCATTACTGCTCGGAAATCGCTGACACCTAAATACTGAATACTGCAATCGATATTTGGATATAAGAAGGACCGGGAATTTCCTGATTGCTTCTATGTTTCTACATTTTCCGGATGAGGTATTTGCATAGTGTCATACTCAAAACACTTCAGGACATCGTGAGATGTATGTGATTCGTTTCTTTTTTTTGTATACGATGGTGTCGAGTTGCAATAATCTCTAACTGATGATGGTTTCTCATAAATCAGTCGCAGTTAGCAAAATAGCATTTGTTGGTCATTTCGATTTGTTCCTCATATTGTGAATATGGCCGCCAAGTTTTATTGAAACTCGTTGTCATCTGGGATAGAAATTTCACCGGCCGACCGAGATAATAAATGTGCGTTCATGTACCTACAATGAACTCTATTGGTTTTACTTCCTCTATTAGATAGCACTATGTTGGGCAATCATTCGTGCCATGTAAAGCAAAGAAATGAATCGTGTGGACGTTGGTTGATAAAGTCGTCGAAGTGACACAAACAGATGGCAGTCGTTATGTGTCCGGCTGTAGTGGCGAAGTTGTAATCAGTGGATTTTGCTGTCGGCCGTCGTCATGAGTGAATGTTTATGTCTGTGGGGCGGAGTCGTGTTGAATGTCGAAGAAAATCGATGTTATTTGAGGGGAGAGTGCATGAGGCGGCTGCTTTATTGCAAGTGGTGCATCTCGATGATGTATTATCGGGTCGAAATATGATCCTCGCACATCATCATGGATTCGGATCCATATTTTTGCAACGATCCAATCGTCTTCAACGATTGCGATGTATGCATACTTGCCGATCATCGTCTCTTCTACTTGCAGTTAGTTGTTTGCTTTATTTATTTATTTATTTATTTATTTATTTATTTATTTATTNTATTTATTTATTTATTTATTTTTGCACATTTATGGTTTTAGATTTTTGTTTTTGACCAATGTTATGTGTTGATCCGATATTCAATTGTGCTTGCGTTTTATTCCGGATCTAAGTGATTTGTAATTGATTATTAAGTTAGCAGCATAGTTGTCATGTGTTGTGCGCAGCAATACCATTGTGCTTAACATATTAGCTAGTCAGGTTATTTTAATAATAGCAATATGAAATTGCTACTATAGCTTTTAGAATGTTTTGCTCTTTCTTGCTGTTTATGCTCACATACTTTCATGTTTGAATGTCTCGTTTCGGGACATTTAAATAAATAAATAAAGAACATAGACGAATAAATAAATAAATAAACAGGTAAATAAATAAATAAATAAATAAATAAATAAATAAATAAATAAGTCCACAGTTTTCGAGTTATGATATATGTTCCATCACCCATTCTTGAACAATTTTTTCTAAGAGTGCTCTCTTTATAGTCTTGTAGCTTTTTTTAATATTTCATGCTTTCCTCGGAGTAAAGTAATAGCCGATGAACTGACTTTGTTCTAATGCTGCCGGCAATTGTTATATTCGAAAGTTTTTGCAAAGTTTTTCCTAGTGATAACTCTTAAGTTTTTGTTGCATTTATCGGCGTAATACCCCCTATCAGTATAAAACTTCAGCCATTCTTCATTGAGTATGGCAAATGCGCAATCTTTGGATCAGCATGTATTTTTCTCACTTTTCTTATTATAGCACTAGACTGCACTCGATGCCATCCATAGCTATGCTTATATATCTATGTCGTATGTGTGTCTGTGTGTGTCTGCCAAGTTGCGAACGTCAAGTGATATGATGGTGAAATTAGATAGATATGACCAACAATGTAGTTTTTATCTGATCAAAGTGGAAGAAATCTGAAAGAGTCATTTAATTTTCGCCCAATTTTGATCGTTAGTGCTTCTAGCTTCTATTAGCATCACATTTCATTCAACCTAAATGTTTCGCTCAGCTATGTAGAATTTTTGATGCCCATTCACTTCTTCAGAAGGGAAACAGAAGCTGAAGTTGTGAGCTCTGGTGCCTGCCCGTTCGCAACCAACACCTACCCGTCCGGGCAAGTACTGAAATTCGGATTTTTTAAATTTGTTGTAAAACTTTCAGAAGCGTGAATGAAATCGTTTCTTTTTCAGACATATTTACTGAGATTTTAATGAACGCTTCCTTCGAACCACTAAAATTCAACTCCATTTCCCAGAAATAATCTGTAACGACAACAATCAGGCAGAGATGGAAGATTTTACGTAGTAGTGGTCAAAATTGGCCAAAGCGTAGTAATCAGTCTTTGCAATTTCTTTTATTGAGAGAATCAATTGTAATGTCACTTAGCAGTTTAGTGATAAAACTGCGATAATGTTATCGCAACTTCTCCATCATCTAGAACTCGTGTTTATTTGAGAAATCAGGAAAATGTAAACTCGGATAACATCCAAATTTTTGCGGTAGTCCATTCAACGTTTTCATTGGAATTTGGCTGTCTGAGTAAAATGGCCAGAAATTTTTGAAAAAATTTGTCCATTTAGTCTAATATTTTCAGATCTAACATTCTTGATTTATGATTTTGCGCTAGGTAAAGTCAATTAGTTTCGGCCAATGTGATTAACGTACGAAAGTGAAAAATAGAGGTCAAATAAGGTTATAATAGCCGAGCGATGCAAGTTCACTTGTTGCAACTTATACATACTGTTTTTCCATTTCAAACAGATTCTTTTTTTTTTTTTTTCTATTATTTGAGCAATCTAGAATTGTATTCTTAGTAAATAGGTAACCTCCTCCCTGTCATCTTATGTTCCCAAAAATCAACGGAAACGTTTCTCAAATATTGAGATCGATATTAAGAAAATCTTATCATCCCTGAGCATTTTAAATTTGGAATTAATATTTCAGCTTTGCTTTATTCCTGAGACTATATTTTCACAGTCGCCAAGACATAGTATGCAGGGGTGCAAAGGTAGCACAACAGATATGGACAGATGCTTTTTTTCAAAGTAATAACCAGTAATAAGCGGCTCTAGGATCACATTTTTCTTAGAATTTATTTCTTTATCGAAATAAAGAAATAGAATTCTTTTTTTTTCAAATCCAACTGGATTCAACTTCTCTCATAGCTTTGAAATTTTGAATTTTAAAATTCACTTATAAGCAGTTAGTGTATTCAAGTCGAATTACAACACAATAATTTCAACTAATCGTTGTGTACAATCAATTCAACAATGATGGCACACGATTTTTGCTCATTATTCCGAGTTCGATTTTTCAATGAGATCATATGTGTACATACGTCTTCTAATACAAAATCATATATAGCCAAAAAAAGCTATTGCAGAGATTAGTTGCTACCCATTTCTCTAATTAGCAATCGCAACTCATTTTATGTTAGCTTATTGAGGTTGCTGCGGATATATATTTACTTTAAGCTCGTATTGGAAACAAATTAAGCTGTTGATATTTCAATGTTCAGTGGGCATAGGAATTTCGCCTTACGATTGGATAAACACAAATCAAATATGTAAACGAATTGATTTTCACAATCTGATTCAGGGAGTTGCCTATTACTGGCTTCAGCACACTGGGGAGCAACGTAGTATCAGTTAATAGAGCAATGAAATTTGCAAATTGCGCCGAATATTTTCGAATAAATGATTGTAGTGAGAGTTGCGCATAATTCTAATATGAAACTTTGAAGTGTTGCTGGTAAAATTGATAACTGACAATATTTTGCGGTATACATGTAAAATTTACTCGTAGCCTAGAGCATGATAAAAATTTATTCACATAGGGATCATTTTTATGCTCGATTTTATTTATCTAAGGGTCATTATTATGCACGAGTTTAGCCACTTTAGAGTCATTATAATGCTCAAATTTGGCCACTTTAGAATTGTTAAGAGCCATTATTATGCTCGAATTCATAACGATTTTTACGTACTTTTTTTTTTCATCGCAAAAAGAAAAAAAAAAGAATTTCAATCTCGTTCTCATAATTTCTGCTAGCGAATTGCATAAATTCGTTGAGATTCGGACTTTTTTTCTCAAATTTTTGTTTTTTTTTCAAATTTTTGTTTGATGACGTGATCGAAAGTGGTGCTCTTTTTAATTGAAGACTGCCAAATAGAAATTTGTCTTCGTATCATCGAAAAAAAAAAAAGTTTCTTCAACACGCGACATATCAACTTTGCTATAAGGATATACTTTAATCAGCCTTTAAAAAAATTTAGAATACATCTGCGCAAAACTAAATCGTTATAATGTGTTAGACTTATCAATCGAAAAAATCATTAGTTGATTTCATTTCGTGATGAGTATATTCGTTGCCGTTCGCTTTCAACTGTATAGAAAACGGCTCCCATGTTTTTTTACTTCGAATAAAAAATTGTTGAAATCGGGGATTTCTCGATTCGAGAAATGGCAATCGAATTTTATATGCGTCGATAAGATGTTGCTGGATTTAATAGGAAACAATAGTTTTTATTTAAATTATTTTTTAGAGCGGTGAATATCACATTTTTAATGACCATTGATCAGTGTAGTTGACCTTTATGAAGTACGTTAAAGTCGTCAATGCGTGTAAAGAAATGCAAGAAATGCAAATTTCACAATTATTATGCACATCTTCTATGAGCCGTTATAAAGTTGATATTGAACAGTTGTGAGAAAGTTGGCTGCTATAGATACGCATGCCAACAAATGCTATCGAGTCGATAACTCTATTATGTAAAATGTAGAAATGCAGTTAATGATAAGAGTAACATTCAACCTAGAATCTGAGATGTTACAATTTCGGTAATCGATTAGAATTTACTTAACGGCTGCATCCTGTCCTCTGCAAATATAGTCTTCATGCCTCCACCAGAGACAATGGGATTGAGATTTAGTGGGAGGGGAAAGTAGTTGGAGAAACACTAGAGTGTAAATGTAGCTTATGCGATTTGACAGGTGAACCGTGCTCCAGTTTCTCTTGTAGAAGAGAGAAGCAAATTAAATTCGATAGACGGATAGGCGTGCTTCCCATCCCCTCTCCTCTCTACCCTTCCTTTCCATTCTGCGACAACAAAATTGGTGGGGAAGCCCATGAAAATCAACAACCTCTCAAATGCGAATGATATCTAATATTCGGCGATGTAGCCTCATTTGTCAACATAATTTAGATCATTATCACTTATCGTTACGAGTTAAACACGTGAATTGCAAACGTGAAACATTGTGTTCAGGTGGCGTTTATGCATGGATAAAGGCTTGCCGGGAAGTTCATTCATGACGATAATGAATAAATAATAATAACAGGGAAGATTGAATGAAAGGTTTACCCCGTAATGATCGCTTAGAGAGAAAGTCCTTTATGCTCTAAATATATGGCAGTATTCTTAATATTACTAATGAGAACTAGATCTGAAATTTCTTCCGCCTTTCAGCTAAATGTTTTGTTTGACAATTTCTGACTTTGATCTATGTTTTGATCTTTCTTGTTGTACAATAACTACCAATTGCTCTTTTTATGCTTTTTTGTTTACAATGTTCTCGTATTAGCATTTCTAAAGCTTTTTCTACTGTTTAAAATCGTTCGACTTCTTTCTTTAATCGTTGAATTAAAATTTCAACTATTAACTCTACATGTTGTGCCAATGAATCCTTAATTAATAATTAGTTATGAAATGAGGCTGTTATTGTGGTTTAATTAATAATAATAATCCAATCCTTAATTAATAATAATAATCCAATCCTTAATTAATAACCACTTTTGCTTTGTGTTATACTTCAAATGATTCACTGATTCGCTCTACTCCAGTCCTATTATGCGTTCATTTATAAAGATTCAAAAACCGTGAAAAAGCGTTCTCATTAGTGATATCAAGAACATTGCCATATATTCAGAGCATAAACGGCTTTCTCTATTAAGCAATCATTGAGGGGTAAATTTTTCATTCAATCTTCGTTGTCATCGTTACCTTCAATTATTCATTATCGTCATGAATGAACTTCCTGGCAAGCCTTTATCGATGTATAAACACTATTTGAACACAATGTTTCAGATTTGCAATTCATGTGTTCAACTCGTGATGATAAGTGATAAAGGTCTAAGTTATGTTGACAAATGAGACAATATCATTAAACCGTTAATGCGAAAGGTACATCATTGCATTTGAGAGCTTCTAGGTTTTTCAGTAACCTTTCAACAATCGTATCGTAGTTTACAATCGCTAGTTATTGCTAAATTCGCGCTAATAACTTCATTAAACGATGCCCTTAGAGTCAATATTTTTTTTTTTTTTTTTAACGGAAGGCATTATAGGCCATCGCAAATATTACGCATCAGCATAAAAATTAACGACACAAAGGATTCGCAAAAAAGATTGCGACCTTAGAAAAAGTTAGGGCTTGATTCATGGCTGTACATATGGGGTTGCGTATTGAAAAATTTTTAAAAATGCATGAAAAAATTTCATAGAGATGCGAAGAAACCAAAAATGGCGAACACAGCATGGGAAGGAACTCCATCGAATCATGTCTAACTTCTTTCCAATCATTCCCTTTAGCTAAATGAATGTTTATTATTCATAATGCGATAATATATATGGCGATATAAAATTGCAAGTGAACACGCACTATGCCTTCTTATTGCCAGCAATAGTGCTCACAAATTTTCAGCAAGAATATTTCGAATGAATATGCTGTATGATGAACGTTGAACACTCTCTTAGCAAAAATTGAAGCAAATATTGTTTTAAGCTTGATGAATATTACTCTTATGGCATTCCGTTGAGGGTATGTGCTAATAGGCATCTTTATTTGAGGAGATATTTCAGCCCAATGAGTTATATAATTAACGCAAACATCACGCAGCTGGCAAATAAGAGACCTTCGCAGTTGAGGGCCCCTAGGGTTATAGTAGGAGAGGGAGAAATGTGGTTGTAATAATTGAAACTTTTCATTCATGTGACCCCATTTGTATTTCATACCTTTATTTTTTTCTCTCTTTATTACATACATTCGTTTTGAATTGCTATTTAAAATATGGCATAAATTTTTGTCGAAATAATTTGCTAATGCTATCCTATGAATTGATTTCTGAAAGATAACCGATAGTGCATTATCTCAAATTCGTAGTTAGCTTTCTGTTTTCGGATTCGTTAGTGAATTGAGGAAGACCTCCTGAAAAGCCTTCTTATGTGATGTGCATAATGTTTTTTATGAATACAGATTGATGAATAGACCTTAAAAGAGTAGAATAAAACTTCAAATAATAAAGAGATGGAAAATGAAATTGGTGATGTTCGATGATAAAATGTAATAGCGCATGCGTGTTCTTTGATCATATCATTATTAAACAGATACTGAAATAAAACAATTTTCTGTGAAAAAAATTATATGGATTCACTCATTGAATGCCGTTTGAAATTTTTTCATTGGAATATTGATCACTGAAAAACTTTTAGACGGAAATATTTTCAAACAAGAGGATAAAGTTTGAGTTGCAATTGTATAAAGCTAATGTGAACTACGCTCACAGTATAGGAAAAATGACGCAAAATAAAATGAAAGGAAATCAGATATTCAGAATCTGAAATATTTTATTTAATGAAATCATTTTTACGAATGTCTACGTAGAGAATTTCGCTACATCCGGGTTCTTTATCATCCTAGAGTAATCAACTCAAAGGGGGGTTTTTTGCGAACGGTAGAGATACTTTAATATGAGAATATGCATCAATTTATTGCATATTTATCGTGCACAAAGTTCTTGATATGTGGCATACAAAAAATAGAACAGAACTCATAAGAGTAGAATAAGAATTACAAGAATAAAATAGGATTCAGAAGAGTGGAATAGGATTTAGAGGAATAGGACGAAGGACATATGAGTCTAAGATGATCGACCATTATGTGCGCGAAAGTTGAATTTTTCCTTGAAAAATACGTTTCTGATGGGAAATTTTTGACGAAGAAGGGGAAAATTTGGAGGAAAAACGGATCGGTTTTTTAAGGATGTCATGCGCTTTGAAAAGACCCTTGCAATAAAAAGAAGACATCACGGCGAATTTACTTCATCCTATGGTTATGTGATGGTTACAGTTATGCGAAACGAAGTGTTTCAATTTATAAAAAGGATTTGTATCATCGTTCACTTTACGGTAGGTGGAGAGAGACCTGCCTGAGTCCTTATGTTGGGAATGAGGAGAGTTATGAGACGTTTTATGATGGGAGGGAAATGCTTGTTTTCCTTCGATCTTTCCGTTTTAGATGAAATTAGCGCTATTTACTTTTTGCTAGATGAAGAAATGATTTGAGCGTTGAAATGAATGCGATGTTTTGGGCACACATGAAAGATACGCTTCATATTTTATGCTTATATTGATATTACAACAACACGTGCACTTCGCTTTTAAGCACGACTAATGCCATACGACATTTTGTCTATATTCACATTTCTTTGGAGCATTCCGACTCCGCCTTTCTCTGGAGACACTTCCCATTTCTTCTCCGAGGTGAGCATTATGCTCAAATATCGAGTTTCAGGATACGTCTTGTCTCGAAAATTCGACAAAGCATTTATTAATTTTGAAAAAAATTATTTATTAACGGCCATTTTCCATATGCGTAAAATTTGATAGTGTGAAATGAGTTGTTTTTTCGGCGATTTTTTTTTTTTTTTTTTTTTTTTTTGGAGCCTTTTTCTCTCTCTCGCGCCTCATCTTCCCTCGATCAAAGCATTTCTCGAGAAAAATTAATCGAATTACAACTTAATGACAATCATTGTCTTACGTGGTATTTTTTATAGACGATCTTCTATTATATTCCTCCAATGAAAGGAGGGCACTTTACTTCCTCTTTTTTTTTTACAGGTTGCCTATATTTTAAGTATATTATTTTTGCGTTATTTGTTGAAATAAAAAGGCAGCCGCTATGTAGTATGAGATAAACTTAATGTGCGACATAGAGGTATATAATTACTATTTTCATTAGAGTTTATAATATTGAAAATTTGAGTTTTATTTCTGTTTTAATTTTTCGAATAAAATTCTTTAAGTTCTTCATTTCTTTCATTGATGTTTTTTTTCATTTTGCATGCATCTATCATGTTTTTTCGGTGATTTAATAAATTTTAAGAAAATTTTGTTCAAAAAGAGAAATATTCCAAAATTTTCTATTAGTTGAAAGCACCCATTGAAATTTGTGATGAAATGAATGTGCATATTTTTTTTTTGTATGTTTTGTGACGTTCACTTCCGTTGAGTATCCTCCCTCTTTGTTCATAGGTTTTCCTTGAGTGTTTCTTCTTAGATAAACTTTTATACTAAATCTTTATAACACATATTCTATTCATTTCTCTAGCTTCGTTTCGGAGGATGTTCTAATTGGAGTATTATAGAAACACGATCATCGTCACCTCTATTTTGTCGCTGATTAAACGTAGGCGAGTATTCGTGAATATAATTGGTGAATGCAAATGAAATTCATCCTCGAAAACCATCTGCCTAAGCAACACTCAGATGACTTAATTTATGCGACGCTGTGAACTCCATCCGACTGAGAGGCTTTCATATTTTCTTTGGCTGAAGGTTAACCTCAGGTTTATTGTTAGGATAAGTTTTCGCGAAATAATATATGCAAAATGCGTTGTTTCGTTAACTTAAAAATGGCTAAGTACATCATTGTTCTAGTAAATACTAGAGTTATCGTACGAAAAAAATAGACTTGAAATGACGAAAAAAGAATGATTATTCGCTTTTAAGCAATATTAAAAATAGAGTGTACTCAGAAGGAAGAACATAATTTGAATATGTTCTCTCATTGATTAAGTTTCTTTTTATACTCTTTTCAAAGCGTCACGTTTTGTAGCGAGATTTCATCAAAAGTATTGACGAGTAATTTCTTTGAAACATGTGCCGCATGAAAATTTCATTTCTTTGAAACTCACTGTTATGCATGTTGCAAGTGAGACCAGGAGCGTGTAGAAATTATGCGGCTATTGTAGGATTTTTTGCTTTCCAACTCACTCAGATGAGTTGGTGGGAGGAAGAGGCAATAGGGAAAGGAAGAAAGTTAGAAAAAAGGATAAGAAGAAGAGCTCAAGTTCTTTTTATCCTCCGCTTTTCCTAGCTATCTTTGTAACTTTGAGGAAGTAGTTTCCTTGAAGATAAAACTACGCTTGCTGAGCCCCAATTAAGACTTTCATCGTCACTGTTTACGTATATGGCTGAGTCCAACACACACACTAATACAATTTTAGAATTGGAATAAAGAAAAGAGATAAGGAGCAGGGAGAAGAAGATGTGGGATCTAGTAATAATTTTAGCATTTAGTGCCTCTGAGTCATGCTTATACGACTGCCTTCAAACTTCCCGACTCCGGGGGAAGGGAAGAGGTCGATAGGATCGCAGATATCGCAGCCTCATTCCAATAGCTCATTTGAAGTACCCAGTGTGGGAAAGTAATCTATGATAACATTAAGCTCACGCTGATAGATCTCAATGTTAACGAAGGAGTACACCTATGCACTTTTAAGACCATAATTCCGCTGTAGATTAGTTGCATATTTAAAAATGTAAACTTTGATCACATAAGTACGTTGCTGAATGCGGAAGTAGTCGTATGTAACAAACACAACTATCTTGCCTAGGAAGTATTATTAATTAAAATTGTCACACGATTGCTCTCGTTTGGAATTTATGCCTCCTTGAAATTGAACTGACTCCCCTTAGAAAATAAATTACTGCCTCTTAGAAATTATATTAATTGGAAATCGCTCATTGTTCAGCGGTTTCCCGTCTTGATATGTTATTCATTTAAAGAAATCTTTTGCTATTTATGGTAATTTTTTTTCGTGTTTTTTCACTTTTTATGCTCATTTATTACTTTTCATTTAATTTTCATTGGTATTTAGCTTCATTTTATTCTTTATTCAGTCAATAAAAACCGTTTCTAATATTACTCTTAGTGCTACCACTACTGCTCTTATTATAAATAATTACTTTTCCAATATAGCGTAAAAATTGAAAGTGTGTAATTGCGGCAAAAGTCAACACCATGAAATTTCAACGTCTGGGAAAGGGTTTCGATCGTTTGAATAGCCACCCCTTCATGTTTTCACTCTTCCATTTATAAGTATTCTTTGGTAATATATTAAAATAAGCATTTATAGCCACACAACACTTTCGTCCTATTGGTTTCCTCCACGCGCATCATGGAATTGTTCACTGGGATTACCGTATGCATGGGAACAAGCCGTCGACTCAACAGGCACACTTTACTTCATCAAGTAAATCGTTCTTAATTCTCATCTAACTCATTAGTTGAATATATGCTTTATTTATTGATCTTTTTAAGTGCGATTTACATATTTATTCTTTTCAATTTCAACTCACTAATCAATCGACTTTCTTTTAGTCGATCAATCTAATCGATTGATATTTCTGTTCTATTTGTCATGGTTTCAGTTACACACGTTTTGCAAATTTAAGAAATTACCTGCTTTTTTTTAAATTTCTTTTCCATTGTCAATCTATCGGCATATTGCACAAAATCATTAATCCATAGTCATTTTGTTCATTTTTATAGTTCAAAGCAAAAAGATCGACAAAAGAAACAAGCAAAAAATTGTTATTAGATTATTGTTTGTTGTCGAATTTTTTCCTCGAAAAACATATTCCCTATATTGTAAAAATATAAAAGTAAAGTTGGGAAGTATGAAGAAAGAGTAATTCGCGAAAATTAATTTGACATTTTGATAGTCTATAGAAGTGAAAATGAACTTCTGGATAGTTCATAGAAATCAATGTCGAGGTTTATAAAAGCTTTCCAGCTGATTTTGAATAAAACAAATTGTGCGCCCATATTCACTTTCTCATATCATTCATCGCAAACAATGTGTGTGATTTTTATGTTTTTCATTTCATTCAATTAGAAAATTTGTTTTGCTTATGGATGCATTTCCGCGATACGAATTTGCACTATGTTTTTGGTTTAAAAATAAGGCAAAATTGGATATTAAAGTATTTCACTTTGAAAGACCGATGCAGTATATATAAACGAATTGGCAGCGAACATCCTATAGTATAATTTAGTGATTTCCCTAAGGATTTAAGGATGAGGCGTCTAGATCGTTTCTTTTTGATGACTGAGTTTTTTTTTTTGCTCTCACAATTGCTCATCACTAGCTATTGCAGAGATGGATAGAACCAACGAGAATATTATTTGCACTGTATAACTCTGGATAGTAGAAAAAACACTACCTTATAACGTAATTTATTATGCCTTAAAATTCATAGGAGACGAATATATGCGGATATTGGATATGGGGGAATATTTGAGTGAAATTAAAGATTTTTAGAAATATAGCTGAAAGACTTTCGTCCAAGGAGAAGAGTTTGTGTTTGCTGAATGTGGATGTTTTTTTTTTTTTTAAGGGAGAGGGCGTACAGAAAGTGGAAGGAGGAGTATTTGTGTTTCCAATATCTTTTCCTTACTAATGCACTGTTTAGTGCTTCTCTTCCTCTATTTGAGATTTAACGATTATTTTGTTTATCTCCTTCATTTATATTTGAGCGACAAATTCATTAGTCACTCCCTCAGATAGCAACTAAGTAAGTTTCCTAAATGCAAAATTTGTAACACGGGTGGCAACAAATTAAACAAGTATAGTTGAATATTGTTTTGCACTGGGAAGTTGAAATGCTGCTCTCTGTGGATGTAGTGTCCTTGTTGTGTTCATATGAGAAGAAGCATCGAGGAGTTGTTGCTAATCCATTGGGTGTAGTTACGCTGCTTAGTTATAACGCATACGTCATACGCTGTCAATAGCCAAACATGGAAACTTCTTATTTTTAATGTATATGGTATTTAGCTATCTAACATCGATTTTTTCACTAAAAGAAACGCAAAGTTGCTATAGCTAATAGTTCCTTTTCGCAAACGTTTTTAGGGTTTCGATTTATAGATTGATGAGATTGAAACTTTCATTATGCATTTTCCAAATATTTCAATACTCTTTGATGGTCACTTATGACTTGTTTATTAGTTGAATGGGAATTTTTTTCGGTTCTATTCGTAAACGATTCGGATGGGCTCTTTAGAAATTGATTAGATGAATGACATTTTTTGTTTGTTATACAAGGGAAATGTATAGAAAGAAATTAAATTTACTGTATAACTAACTAGGGATTCACAATGAATGTCAGCAGTAGAGATGCATAGTCCAGTCATGCGAGATTCTTGTATCGTGCCAACGCGGACTTTTTCTGTAACCAATTTTCCGGGATATTCGTAACCAAGACGGTTATTCAGACTATTGAAATTTGTATTTTTCTCGAAGAATCCGGGTTTAAATGAATTTTTTTTTTTTGTTTTACACATGACTGTTGTTGCATTCAATAGAAATATCAACTTTGCAGTTAACGATTTTGCTGAGAAAGAGCGCTAAATCGAAATTATAAACTTAGTTTTGAAAAAAAAATTGAATTTTTACTTTTGCAGTCACTTGACACGAGAAACGACTTACGAAGATCCTCGGCAGACAGCATCACAAAGGACGGTTCATATTTATCGCGACCCGAGTTGCGGCTATGGGTTTGTCGCCGCATCGCAGCGTCCTGTTGTTGTACAGTTTGTTTCGCCAGGTATGTGGTCTTTTTTTTATCATTCATAAAACTGACTGATCGTATGAAAATAGAATATTTTGAGAATTACATTCGTCCGTTCTGTATGATTCCTCAAACACTTTTGTGGTTTATTCTGAATGATTTTCGAAGAAATTTTTTATCTTTTTATCAAAACATTTTCGAAGTGTTTTATTTGTGACGTTTTTTAATCATGTAAAGCCAGATTGGTGGATGTTAAATTGCGTTTAATTAATTTTAAATGTAGATAATGGAACTGAATCAAAAGCTCATAGTATTTTTTAGCGGGACCAAGCAGTGGGAAATTATTCGTCAACGATCAGATTCTAAGTGTCAATGGTATCGATGTCGGGGATGCAGATAAAGAAAAAGTTGTCGATTTGATACGTAAATCGAATACACAACTAACTCTAATTGTCTCACAAGTGCCTTCTAGTCAGGTGAGTGCTTCAGTGATGTTCAAGTGCAAAGGCGAATGAGGATGAAAAATTGTTTTTTTTTGAGTGAAAAAAATTTGCTGCGACAATTCTCAGGGCAATAGTTTTAATTTGTTTTCAACAAGTGAAAATCATCCAAACGTAAGCATTCTGAGATAAACTTTCTAGCGATATAGCTGGATTAAAAAATGTTTTCGCGTCTGATAATCTGATATTATACGCTTCTCTACTTTCCATATAGTTTCTTTTTTTCTTTTTTTTTTTTTGATTTTATGAAAAGCAGTATGTGGTTTCACTCATCATCTTCATCCTAGGTACGTGATTTTCAATTGAAGATAGCATAGAAAATGTTGTTCAGTCTTATGCCATGGCCGTCCTTGTAATTCCCTCCCACTTTCCTCGCGTTTCCTCTCTCACCTCCGCTAAATACGAATTGAAATTAGGTGATTTGGTGATCGAAAACTATGGCGCATTAATGTTTGATGAATGCTGTTTTGTTTCACAGGCGCGATACTGCTCAACTCAAAAACGCAACTGCTCAGTAGCGGAAAATTTGGCTTTCTGACTACACTTTATCTCGTCCATCGTTACTGTACTCGATGGGGATCCGTATCTTTTTCAACGGTTTGTAAGTCACCTACTGTTGCCTGTCACTTTTGCGAGTTATTACTGCTTCATTGAGATGCATTATGCAAACGGCTGGTTCCATATATCTATGATATTAAAATTGAAAAGTATAGAGGCTGTTTATAAGAAGAAAAACTTACAGAGAAGCGGTCGACGACGCCGTCAATGTCGAGTTCGCTTCAAGGAACGTGTATTCCTCGCCTCAGATGCTTCTGTGAGTTTTTTTTTTTTTCACTTCGCTATTCGTTGTAATACTTTCTGTATAATCAGATCCGAGCAAAGAATGGAAACGCAATATCAGATCCTCTCGCTGTTTCGCAGAGGTCAAATCAGAAAGTAGCCGGGTTGAAATAGCTAGCACTAAGCCTAAAATGCCTTAATTAAAGGTTTTTTCTAGTTTGCTTGCTTCATATTTGTTCACTCGGCTCCTTATATCTTAACTTGAATCCTTCGTGTTCGCATGAAAATTTCTAGCGTATTTCACTGAGGTTAGCCTATCGACTATTGCAATTGCCATCAATAATCGTAAAACAATTGCCAGTAATGCAATAATCGAATCAATGACGAACAGTTCGCGCCGCTCTCATGCAGAGATCCTAAAACAGGTTGCAGCCTGAACGGAAAAAACCGATTGTTATAAGCACCACTTAGATAGGAAAGAGCTAATATTTCCGCATTTTTGATATGCCAGCACAACTAATCTTTCAAGGGATTGTTTTGGCTCGTTTTCCCCTAAAGAGCCCAAAAAACCTTTCCTTTTTCTTTCGGAGTTACCGATTTGAAGATAAGAATGTTTAAAGTTTTAACCATTTTCCTCGACAAATTATGACTATGCGAATTTATTCACGAATTGTATATGTTTATATTTCCGCCCTTTTAAACTTTAAGTAATAACATACGTTGAATATTCGAAATGAAGAACCCATCCCGACCCATTTTGGATTCTATGATGAATCACTGTCGTTCACTTGATATAGAAAGAGTTGAGTAACTCCGAGCATCAGCTTTTGTCTCTAAGAGCTCCTTTTTCTTTTCATTCCATTACGGGTGCTTCCACCCACGCATTTGTCATCTTTTCGGCGTAGCTTTATTATAATTTGCATGATGCGGGATGGAGGGTCCAGTATTTAATTAATTCAAAGGGAACGTATTGATTTTTAATGTTTGATTTTTGAATATGGTGGGAGAGGAGGAGAAGGAAGGGGAGAAGAAAACCGGGAATGACCTTTCATCGCTACAATTGGTTTGCGTGATACACCACCATATTTAGTACATATAATGAAATTATCTATCCTGTAAACTACTACACATTTTACAAAATATGGTGCCCATTTAACATGCTTTTTGATTCAAATATAAATATATCAGGTAATTTCCTGCGCAAGCATAGATAAGGAACTTGTTGGTGATGAAGAATTTGTTTGTTTCTTTGAAGTCTCCATTTTTTTTTTTCTGCAGCCATCCGATTCTCTGCCACTTATTCCGAATGTGATGCGTGTGTTTCTCGAAAACGGGCAGACCAAGTCTTTCAAGTATGATCAAAACACTTGTGTCTCTGTAAGTTCTTTTTTGTTTTGCTTTGTTGCCATTCATTTTCATTTCGTCTGGCGAATAGCAAATCCTATTGCATCGTCACTCACTGAGGATATGCCAAGAAATGTCCTATACTGTGTTGTAAGAATTCTGAATTCTCAACTCGAGTCGCTAATGATAGTTGTTTTTTTTGTTTTTTTTTTTNTTGTTTTTTTTTTACACAATGTGCACCCATCGTGACATGTGATCAATGATGACCTTTGTCACTGCTAAAGGAGGGAACGCAAGGCTTTCTACCACCCTTCCCCTTCCCCTCTCGCCCTCTCCGTTCTCAAATGCCAGTGTTATCTTCATCACTGCGTCAACTCCACCACTACTCTGTTTCATTTATAAAGTTTCGCAAATAACGTTTGTTTGACATAATTCGTTGAGACTCTAACTTTTTTTCAGTACATTGTAGTTATTGAAAAGGAGCCTTTTATTTTCAAAGGATTCTATTTTTGACACAATAAGAACAAGTTCAAAAATTTTCAAGAAACTTTTCGAAGGAATTTTTTAGAAAGCGATCCAAAAAGCACTGCGCAGAATAAACTGATCCTATTTTTCTTCTTGCAGGTTTCTTTTGAGTGGATCTTAATTTAAGATAGCAATCACCATCATTAAGAGCAAATGCTACAAGCGGAGGAACATTTTTGGCGATGTATACATACTTTTCATGCAATGGGTTCTTTATTATGGCAGAACGTTCATTCGGATAGGATGCTATATCTTTTTCTGCAATGCTTGAAGGGATGGCACTTTGTTTTTATCGAATCTTTGCTCAAGCAATGCACCACCATGAGCATAAATGATTTATAACACAGGATTCCTTGCAATATACCAGAATGCATTTTATTGATATGGAAATGAAGTCTGTAATTGTTTGATTCGTTCATAGGAATACATTGTGGAAATATTCATGAGAGATTCTAAAAAAATCGAATTTCTAAATGAGAAGATAGAAGGGAATAAGTAATGTGATATGAGTATATTTATTTGAAGGATGTGATGACAAGTTTGGCCGAGAAACTTCGCTTAAGTTGTATTGATTATTTTTCACTTGTTCTTGAAACATCCCATGGATCACGCTCGAATCGATTTTCATTGTTGGCCAATGAGCAAAAACTCTCTGAGGTATTCTCCTGGTTTTTTTTTTTTTTTTGCATTTATTCAATTTTCTGTTCGTAATTAATTCCCATATATTATTTGCTTTTCATTTTTATTCATTGTATTTTGTACTCTTTCCCTCGTATGTGGAATAATTTTGAGAAATAAAGAACCCAATTATTTTGTGGCCATCTTTCAAGAAATATTCATAGACTCGAATAGTTTACTTATATATTAATATACTTTATTAGTGTAGTAATTTAATAGGTATTTATAAAGGAATTTAAAAAATTGAGCATAATGTTCGATGTGATTGGACGGTGACTTCTATATTTTAGGTGGCAGCAAGGCCAAGTAGTAGCAGAGCACGATGTTTATTTCGTGTGGTTTTTATTCCACATGATGCACTATCGTTATGCGTTCGCCATCCAAACGTCTTCGAATATTTCTATCAACAATGTGTGGCAGACGTCGTGTCGGGCAGGTTTGCCTATGAAATGAGGTTCACTTTCAAATTTTCACTTTACCATCAGAAATTCTTAGTACCATTCTAAAAATTTTTGCATATAAAATTGAATTAAAAACTCAAGTATAGAATTGAATTGAACTCATGTATAGGACTATTTTCTAAATTGAATCTTATTCCCATTTTAGGCGATGAAAAGTTTCTCATATTGGACGTATCTCATCTCGTAAACATAAATTGCTTATGTATGATGAAAAAGGCACTTGAGATTGTCTGTCTTATTGTACAGTAATAGAGCTGGGTTGGCAAAGGAACTGTTTATGGGAAGGGGATGAAGCATTGCAAATTACATTAGAATTAACTTATGAATGGGTTTCGACTGCTTGAGTTGGAAAATGCGTTCTTCAACATCCTCAAAAGTAACACACTTCTCACGAGATTCGCAGAAAGTTGTAAAGTAACCTACTGAACATATTTCACTAAAGCTTGTCATTTGATTTCATTACGTAGTTAAAATGCAACAGCTTCTATATAGGGATGTGAAGAAATATGACAGATATTTGTGTTGAAGTGGGAATGAAATATGGCAAGTATTTATCGGTTGCTAACACTAGATTGGAGGGGTCATTCTTTTATGTTTTGCCAGATTATTACTTTATCTTCGCTATCGTGGTTTTTATAAACAGTGTAAAGGGTGTTTAATGACTGAATAAAATGTGGGATTATTTTATTTACTTTCATCAGCAAAATGTGAAATTTTTCCCTATTTCTTTGCCAACTGATAGATATCACTCAATGTTTCATTTCTGTGCTTGATGAGATGATTTCCAGGTATGAGGCATGTGTTCGATTAGCCGCATTACATTTGCAACAGGTAGCATTCGATACGAATTGCCTTAAAGATGGTCGCGTCTCTGTCACTAAATTAGAGTATGCCTTCTTTTTCCTCAAATTTCAATATTTCTCTTCATCAAATATGAGCGTTATAAACTGCAAAAATTGATTGCTGAGTGGAAAAACATCTTGGACATTGTCATTATATAGATCAAGGGGTACTCCTCTAACGACATGAAAGAGTTAGAGAGCAATTGTTGCTTATTTTAGGATCTGGCGTTTGTTGCATAAATAGTCTTACGATGAAGTTCTTTGTAGTATGGGCCAGAATTAGATAATAATCGCTGTTTGATGATGAATGAAAAGGTGTTTGAAAATCTTTCAAACCAGAAGCGAGGTTCGAACCCGTAACCACGTTCTGATTTCCCGATAGGTTGTGTATCCGACTGAGGTATTGCGAGTGCTTCTACGTGCTATTTATGTCACTTCTATTCCTATTGTTGGTATTATGAGCACATTGGGTCTTTTGCGTTATACGCAGAAAGAGATAATGTGATTTAAGCAGCAAGCTAATAGAGAAATGGAGGCACTCGTAGTAGGTGACTCGACTAAGCCAGTCTACCCGAAACGTGGAAAGGTAGCGGGTTTGGGTCCCACCTACGGGTAACTTTTTCACTTATCATCAAATAATTGACATCACGGTTGGGACTTACGTTACTTCCTTTTTCTATTTAACTTTCTTCACTTGGTTAAAATATCGTTTGCAGACCACTGCAGAATATTGCAAATTGAACTATGAAAATATTTAAAAAGCAATTGCTTTAGTCTTTTGTAGTTTTTTTTTTCAATTGCAAATTTTTTTCACAATATCGTTTCATTTGAAATTTCTCAGATGGAATATTTACAGAAAAGAATACGGTCTAAAGGTTTTTCTACCAGCAATATTATTGGACAACGTTCGAAGGAAAGATATAAAGAAGCATTTGAGGTTTTATTTAAAGAAGGATAGCAATGGAAGCAACAATATTTCTTCTTGTGCTCTTGGAGCATGTGCATACCTCAATGAGCCATCATGTTAGTGTTATTGCATATATAGCCCAAGCTCATAAAAACTACAAAATTTCTGCATCTCTAACGCTTTTTTAATTCGATTTCCTATTTATAACTGTACTTTAGTATTCAGTTTTCGTAATTATTAGTATTTTCATTGTGCCTTTTTGATTGTAATTTCAAATCGACTGCAACCTTGTGGATAATATTACACTTGTGAGATATTCTCGGCGGCAAGAAAATTAACCGTTGATTTGCCGCTAAGTGGAAAAATTATTTGCATATAGAATGGATACACTGGAATGTTTTTGTCTGTTTTTGTCATCTCTCCATCTTCCGATAGAAACGTAATGCTTATATAAGATATGGTTTATCTTTTCTACAGCTTCATCGTCGTTACGAGGTTCGGATGCGCGACTCTCTTTACGTTTGAAGTACGTACAAATCGTTAGCCATCTTCCGACACTTGGCGGACGCTGCTTTCCTGTAACGTTCAAGGAATCGCAGACGGATATGATTATGCAAGTAAGTTTTTGAATAAATGGGAAATTTTTATGCAAACACAGGATGTAAGTATCGTATTTGTTGCTTGAATATAGGCTCATTGAATCGGATTACTATGTGAAATATACCTCGGAAAGGCTTATATTCTCAAGGACAATTCTAAATGCCGTCTTAAGAATGCTAAAGTCTCAAAGATGATATCCATTACCTAGGGCTGAAGTTAAAGCCCCCGAATATTTGAAAATTTATCTCAGACAGCAAAATGAGAGAGATGAAGTCGTGAAAATGCTATGCTGATATAACCTTAACGTATTGAGGATTTTGTGAATGTTTTGTAACGTTGCATCGGAGCATAAAGTATTTGTGGTAGCGAGAGATAGAATAGATGCTGCTGAGTGAGTCTGAAGAGGTCTCACTTGTCATCGTTGTCGGGATCAGGTTTAATTCAAGCCTTTATTCGTGTGGTGCATTATAATTTCTCCGTTAAATCTGCTAAGTTATTCAAGTTGTTATATTGCCAACAACTCTTTCCTCTTATGTGCCGCATCTTCCCTTGCACAAGCATTGAGGCTGTGAGGATTCTCTGATTTATGCATACGGATAAAGCATGAATTGCATGACTAAACGCAATCAACTCTCCTCATTTTTCCTTGTTGCTGGTATAGTTCAGTCCTCTTAAACTGTTTTAGCATCCTTTAATCATTGATTCCACGTTTCGGGATGCGAACTCTCTGCATGTCGCGATGACGGTAACGTATGTTTAGGCAGTGTTCCTTTCCCAGTCCCTTAGCTCGAGGGTTTCTGAGTCTCAGGGCAGTTGAGCTCGGAAAACGATACCTTTTCACCCTACGCATCATAGTCATAGAGATATGCTTTTTGCCTCTTAAACGGGTATTTCGGCAAGCAGTATTAATCCGAATGCATCGCATTATGTAAATCTTGTTGAGGTGGACGCAAGTGCTGGTGTATTGGTGAGACATCCGGGCAAGACGAGCCAACCGACAATTTCAATAGCGTTCGAACTTTTCGATGCACTTTCGGTGACCAAAGAGAGCGATGTGTTGCGTGTGCTCACAATCACACTGCGAAACAATTATCAACAGGTTCATTTATTCTGTGTACCACAATTACTTTGAAGCATTCTTTTTTTCGAATATTGTTGGTCAACTAAAAATCACTCGAGCAACAAATTTACTGATAAGAGCAGTAATTAATATCGGCTGATAGTATTACATTAATATTACATTAATATTTTTCTGCATATTAATTACAATTGTTGGTTTAATTAAGAAAATGAGTGCAAGTGCATTTTCTTTCATAACGACCATAAAGGACTTTCTCGGACCTTTCAAGTATTAGCGCTCAGATCTCGTCCATTTAGCATAAAATTTGCATATTGCATATAAATGAAACGAAGGCCTCACTCTCGCAGATTTATCTGGGCCAGTAATTTCATATTATGATCGTACTGCTTTCTTCCCTCAGAACCCTTCATATTGAAAATGCTTGTTGATGTTTTTTCTATCGAATAAAAGAGGAGTAATTTTTCGTTTTATATGGTTAATTGTTGTATTGGGGATAATCAAATTGCAATAAAGAGCATGGATGTGAGGGATGAAGATGTGGGATATAAACGGTTCGTTATTATGAGGATATAAGATATTAAGTGAAAATATTAAATTCACAGTGAAAAATATGGCATATAAATTATATAGTAAACTATGCAATATATTGAAGATTCGAAGGAGGTAGAAGAGTTTTTGCTCATTGTAACGATTGTTTATAAAATGTTTGTTATTTGAAGGGATTAGAGTTCATATTGGACAAGGACGATATTGACGATTTGGTGTTATATATCAAAGGCTATTATAAGCTAGCAATAGGCTATGAGCTACCGTGCACTTATTGCGAAGATCCGCCTGAGAATATCGACTTGGGACCGATAGGTTAGTTTTATTTTTGAATAAGCAATAAAATCGGTTCAAAAATGCATTTGTATTGCAGTGAAAATTTTTTACTGTGTATTTAAGTTTTAGGAGAGATATTTGAAAACAAATATTGCTTAATAATTGATGTTTTATGATTGCTGAAAACTTTTTTTTGCAGGGAATGGTTTTTATAATGCTTATTAAAATAGAATAATGAATGGGCGAAATGATGATCAAACATGCTATGAATATGTTAGATGGCGAGTAAGAAAAGTTGCCACAAAATGCACAGTGATTAGTCCCATGTATTGCTTACTAGTGTAGAATCTTGCCAAAGACGCTAGGACGATATCACATATTACCCCGTATAATAGAATATTTGGAATATTGTATTCAGATTCTTACTGACCCGATGGTTAATATAAATTCTGCTCAGGAAATTCATTCCATTGTATATGATTTTGGAAATTGAATATTTTATCAAGTAATGAATGACATGTGCACGAAAAAAATTATGGAATCATCTAATGTTTTCTGCTCGAACCAATTTTTGGAAATTTCTGAACGTTTCGAATAAATTCGGTCGAAGAAAAGATTGGCAGAGTTTACCAAAAATCCAAAAAATGCGATAATTACCAACGAAAAATTCATATAGCAGAATAAGTTCGATTCCTGTGGAGTGTGGCTCAGAATAAAGTTAAATTAATTAGCTCAGATCATTTAGGCAACTTTAAATTCTATATATGTTATTCTATTAGTTTGCGAGGACGATTTTATATTGTAATAATCGATAGCCTATAAGAACCTAACTAAACAAGAAATAAATATTTGGTTAATTGAAAACTTTGCATTAGGAAACAGAAGCAACCACAAAAGAATGTAGTTCCATATTCACTCAGTTAATCGTATATTCGTTTTTGCAAATCCGAATATACTTTATATTCATCTAATTTACGCTTTTATGAAATATAAATGTTTTGCCATTTTAGCACCACTTTATCGCTCTGTTCACGCGGTATTTCCAGCCGGTTGGAATTATTCGATAGACTCTCCACCAGGCGAAAAGCTCATTAATCTCTCACTTGAACCACCCGCTTATAGTGTCGCGATTGCAACTTGTGCTGGAGTAAGACAACATAGACAACTAGATAAGTATGTGCATTTTTATCGGCATATTGGAAAATATATAAATATGCAATAATCTTCTTATCATTCAACGACTATTTATCTGTTTTATATTTTTTTGTTGTCACTAATTGCGTATGGCGCTGTCTTTAAAGGGCAGAGAAATATTGATTTTTGCAAATGGTATCACTTAAGAGGTTTTCAGAAATAAAGCATTTAGATTAGGAAATGCTGCATTTAGAATAGGGCGAATTGAGTATTGCTTATTGAGATGAAAGCTATCTATTTCTTAAATTATGGCATTCCAATCGTTATGAATATTCCTATCAATTTAGAAATGTAATGGAAAAACGCCATAAAATATTACTTCTGGTTTTTGTATATTTAATACTATCGGTCTCTTCATTTGATATGATCGTTCTCTAGAAGTTGTAGTAGCGGTCCAGTCAAACTCCTAAAAGGTTTATTGTTTGCTGCAGTTGTCTTTCCACGTTTCTTTTTTTGCTTTCTATGCTTTTTCAGTGCCCTATTACGATAAA